>JANPWX010000031.1:4034350-4056209 GCA_024734555.1 Trochalopteron elliotii
CCTTGGCGGAGCCCCTGCCTTGGCGGAGCCCCTGTCCGAGGCGGTGCGGGGGTGGCCCGGGCAGCTACCGGGGGATGGATGACCGGAGGAAGGGGTGAGCGGACCCTCCGAGCCTTTCCGCGGCCTCCTCGGACCTGGCAGTCGCCCGTCCCGCTGGCTTGCCCGGGGCAGAAGGGCAGAGACCAGCCCTGGTCAGGCCGCGGGAGCCAGCAGTTTTTCAAATGTACATGAAATACACACACCATCCGAAACACCATTTGTTGGCATTTAGATTATGAGTTCTCCTCCGCCCTTCATTATCAGTTAATGAAAAATAAGGCCTGAAAAAGCTGAAAAATGTCCATCTATTTTATGCAATGAGAAGCAGATTAAATCCAAGCCATTAGTTAAATGCAGCATTTATAGGGGCATAAAATCCCTCCTGATCCCACTTGTTTGTATAGAAGTTGTTCCTCGAGCTGCAGACTATCAGTCAGTCCCCAAAGCCAGTTGTTAGGGCATCGTCTCATCAATTCTGGCCTCCAGATAAAACGATCTAGTGATCCGCCTAAACTACTAATTTAATGCCCAATTTTGAAATCCTTAGTTTGGGAGGTTTTTTGTTAAAAGTAGTTTTAATTGGTTCCCACTAGCAAATGCTCAGCTGTAGATTTCGATCCTTTCCCCCACCACCACCTCCCCCTTGCCACTTCTTTGTCTCTCGGCCACACTGTGCACACCTTAAATGCCCTCCCCGGCACTTCTCCCAGCAACACTGCCCAGAACAGAGTACTGCTTATCTCCCCTGAGCACTCTGCCTGGTGGAAACATGCAGCAGCCACAGCTAAAGCTTGTTCTAACCACATTCCTGCATGATCCTCTTCCGCAGTTTGCACTGGACAGATGGGATTACCATCCATGCAGCTGCACACTAGTGCCTTCAAGGCAGACAAATTGAAAGGGCTGCTGTCAAAAGAATTTTCTTACACATACCAGCTAAATTAAGTCTTCCACAGCAAGAATGAAAAATAATTTTCAAATACAATCACTGCTCTAGCTAACATGGAAAAATCCTTCAATTGTAATAGCTCTTTCCTGGAAAGATCCAAATATTCACATTTCCCAAATCTGCAATCCTATTATGTCACCCTACTCTCCACATGAGTTCCTCAGGCTACAGTTTCAGAAGATAAGGGCTTCAGCAACACCATCATCTTAGAAAGTTCCCATGAATGAAACTCTAATTGTTCTCCTTTCTGTGCTACTGCAATTGTGTCAGAGCCATTCTTCCCAGAGCCTGTGAAACAGATAGCTGATTAATTAATGATAATTTTGATTACTTTTGAGAAGGAAAAAGGGTTAAGAGAGAGAGGCTCATAGCACAGCCCTAAGGGCAGGAGTACCAGCCCAAGAGTGCATCGTGATAAATCCAGGGACAGAGATTCCAAAATGTAAATTACTGGCAAAATCCACAGACTGTGACATCATGTGCCCTTGATCTCCTACCTGCCTTCATCTTCTTCCAGCTCTTGGGTTATGGTTTTTCCTTCTTTTTACATAAGACTTTGGGTAAGAAGATATACAAATGCACCATTTATAGCTGAAAATCTTCCAAATGAAGGGTGGGATAAGACGTTTTCTGAATCCATGGTTTTGAAGGGTAGAGACCTTTTAGTTCTTTCTGGGCAACTGGAACACACAACCTTTTATGATTGCACTTTTGTCCTACATGGCAGGTATCCAGCATAGTGTTAACTGAAACCACAGGGCTTGAGGTTTTTAGATTAAAAAAAAACCTCATTACAGTCAAGTATGATTACAAAACTCTCTGAATAGTAAAGTCACCATGCAAGCTTTCCCCTGAAAGAGGAGAAACTTACTTGGTGATGCTTTTCAAGGAACCCGGAGCAGCAGACAAGAATCATGATTCTACCACACTGCTCCTGGACAACAGATCCATGGCAGCAGAATGAAGAAACTGTGAAAGTCTGGGGAAAATATGACAGCAACCCAGAGTCCAGACTGCTCTAGACTAACCCAGAGATATGTCTCTGTAATTCAAATGAAATTTTAATTGAATTTTTAAATCAAAGGAAAGTAGGAACTCAAGAAAAGCCCAAACCAACCAAACTAAATAATCCAACAACACAAACCGACATGGAAAACCATTTATTTCATCTCTATTGTCTCCATGCAGAGCAGACCAATACAGATGAAGGGGGAAAATGCATAAGAGCAGCTGAAAAAATAGAGCTAGAAAATACAATTCTCTCTGCATTTCCAAAAGTGACAAATGTGGTGGAGTGATGCTCCATTTCCTCCCAAGGCTCTCAATCTTCAGCCCCAGGGCTGACGCAGTAGAAATCTATCGAACCCCTCCCTCCCACAGGCCCCATGCTACCTCCTACCAGGGTATCTTCCCAAGAACCACAGACTATCCATGCCTGTGATAGCAGCCAAGAAAAACAGCTCAGAAATTCTTTCTTCAGTGTCATCCACTTCACATTCCTGAACGCTGAGTATAAAATCCTGACTGTGGTTTTCAGTCTTGGCAAGGCTCACTGCTGATGCAACAACGCCAACTCATGGGCACTCACCTGGCAATGCCTCAACTTAAATGCCAGCCTTATTTTGGGAAAGACATCTTGAGAAACAGCAGGCACAACTTTCTGTGCAAGCCTGCTTCCTCCAGAGCCCTGCTACAGGGTCTGCTTAGCTGCAGTCTCTGGGCAGGAGGAACCCCCAAAGCTAAAACCAGAAGGTTGGCATACTCCCCCAGTACCTGCAGGCTAACTGGATTAATCATCCTTCCAAGAAAGCAGGAAGTGGATGCTACCTTCAGACCTCACTACAATTGAATGATGGAGAGAGTAGCTGGCACAGGAAGGCAACTTTGTAAAGAGGAATAAACAATTGCACTAAGATTCCCTCCTTGTTGCAGTGGAACTAGTTACTAATGTAAGTCCAGGGAAAGGAAAGCTGAAAAAAATTCAGACAGCAGTTCCTGGGCAGACAGAACTGCAAGCATGAGCTCTCCAGCACTCCCTGAAAAGTAGGACAGGAGCTGTCATAAAAAAGAACTGTGTCAACAGTTCAGGAATCTCTTAGGGAAGTAATGCCTCTGCTGTGGGCAGCATACCTGCCTTGCTGCTCTGACCTGAATCGCCCTCTCAAGGCACGAGCCCTCTTGATAAGGCCCTGGGCAGACTGGAGAGCTGTACTGCTTCACAAAAGCTGTTCAAAGACTGAGCTAAGTTGGTGTAAATCACACTGTGGCACCTGTTTTGTGTTCAGTGACTCCGCTAGTTCAATTTGACCTGTTTTTCAAACAAATTTAAGCAAAGCAAAGTTCTACAGAAGGGATGATCTAGTAATTGTGCACATCTCTGTGGAAATAAAACATCCCTGTGGAATTATGGCCTGGTCAGCCCTATGAGCTGGGATGGAGGAAAGCACTAGAAATTTTATTTACTTTTATTGGTCTCAAATTGCCAAAAATTTTATCCCAAGCATCACATAACAGAAAACTCCTCTTAAAGCACACTTATTGTCACCCTTTCATATCCCTTTCTCACCTTACTTAAAAATATTTTCCCCAGCAGTTTCAGCCTTCCTATCTAAAAGCTGTCAGTATTATTTCTTATTCGTTCATCCTCAACAGATGAACTCCAGTGTGAGGTAAGAACCCCAGAAACAGGCTACCATCCGCAGTATGCTCTTAAATAGTCTGCACTGAACAGAGCAAAAGCTAACCAGGAGTTTTCAGTTGCTGACCAGGCTGGAGTGTTCAAGCACCTCTGCCGTGACAGTCTAGGGGTGCTGTAGCATGCTGGGCAGGTCTGACATGCTACACCTCAAGAAAGCTCTGAAACATGGTGTGGGGCAGATGGTGCATGAATCAGGTCTCATGAGCAGGCTCAGAGGCATGTTCATCTAATGGTTACGAGGAGAGAGAACTCAGTCGCAACAGCTACATGGCCTTCCCTCTAGATGTGGGCAAGCTGGTAGTTGGTAACTGAAAAAACATTTACTGATCATTTATCAGATAAACAGTTGGGCTGTGCTGGCTACTGGAGTGGTTAGGGCTGAGGCAAGTAATCTCCAAGCCGAGTCATTTAATTGTAGTGTCTTACCCTAAAGTGCCTCAAGCTTTTGGCTCAATTTCAATGTAAACAAAATAGACCAAAAGAGCTGGACTGCTGAGGCCAATACTACCTTTAGGAACAAGTGGCATCAATGAACAGCTGGAGATCAAGTTGGAAAGGGTCTCTTTCCCTCTATCTCATAGCACCATCAACTTCTCATGGGTAGGGGGTTCTGGCTAAAACTGTTTATTGTTGCTTTGTCATGCCTGTTCTGCCTCCAGCCCTTAAAGTCGTAGGAAAAATCCTTTATCTTCATCAGCTACAGGAATCACCTCTGTTGTTTTCACCCAAGAGCTTGGGAGGTGCAGCATGAACCATCAGCATGAACCGAATGAAACATCATTCACTCATAGTGGAGCAGCTGTTCAGTTCATTTCTGCCCAGTGTATCTTTTGCTCCATAAAAACCAACCCAACAAAAAAAGAACAGAAGCCCTCATGTGTGGATTTTAGCAGAACAGGGACAGGAGAGCCAGGGAATGAAGTCTTGCACAGCCAGACCTCTCTCTCACCTGCTTCTCATACTAGCAGCCAGATCTGCACACACACACACACGTAGGAAGTAACATTAGTGTTCCTTATTGCTTTGTAAAGCTCAGAGTCACTGTGGTGGCTCTGGGAGGCATCACGAGGTCTGCACAGAGGTCACTCAGTTGTGAGCGCGAGTAGCACCATGACTGTAATGCCCGTACACAGGAGCAGGATCTGCTGCAGGGAATTCCTGGGAAAGAAACAGCAAAATTAGCAGGAGCCATAGACCCATCCCCAGAGACAGCTGTACAGAGCTCTCCAATGATTTGTTCTTGGCCCTTCCAAATCTACCTCGTGGAGTACACAAAAGCTGTATGAAGTCACTAACACAGAGGAGAAGACCTTCCCAGCACCCCATGCAAAGAAGTTCTCTATAAACTGGCATGGACTTGTTCCACTCAGCTGCAAGGCCCAGCTCCAGGCTTCCAAATCAATTCAAGCTGATTCAGTCATGCAGCTATTCAGATACATATTCATGTCCTTCCACTCACGAGGAAACCAGCACTTATGCAGCATGTACACAGACACTTCAGGGACCTCATCCAGTTAACAACTACACTTACAGAAAGAAAAAAACAACCAAACAATAAATTTCGCCATTCTTTTAGCACTATCTCAGGTTTATGTTGGATTGAACTGACTCTGTGCCTCCCACTTCTGCATGTTCTGCCAACAACCTGTGCCAACACAAGAGGTTACCAACCCAAATTAACATTTCTCCACAAAAAGTTCCTATCTCCTCAGACAGAACTGTGGAGCTGGTTTTTTGAGCACTGTTTCAGTCAAAATTAATTAGGGGAACCAAGGCATCTTATTTAAGCTACTAAAGTTACTTGTCTTATTACAAATGAAATAGGAGGGAACATTCAGGGGCAGCTCGGCCAGCATATCTGAGAGAGCCTTTACTGTGGAACAGCTGGATTTGGACCTGCTATAGCCTTAATTAGACTGCAAGAAACTAAAATAATACATGAGGGAAACCCAAATATATTGGAATATATATACCAGTGCAGAAGAGAGATGTCTGAGGTGGAATACAATGACAGACTATGAAATGCTGAGTGATAAAGAGAAGAAAACCATTATTTTTCTATTCACACAGCAACACAGTGATACCTAATAAAAAAAATCAATAAGCAAGAGTATAAAAACCAAATAATAAGAATCATCACTTAACACAGTACAGTCAAACTCCGCAAACTGCTGCCAAAAGGAGGTTGAAGAGGCCTGAATTAATGGATAGAGTCAGAAAGGGATGAGAGAAGCATGGAAGGATAGATTCACACGTGGCTATCAGACATATACACCCCTGTGGGGCCCTGGTTCAGACAGTCCCTACACCAGTTACGTGCTGGAAGCTGAAAACACAGACTGGGCAGTGGATATGTTTCTCAGAACTTGCTCTAGCTGCCCCTGCTGCATATTGTGCCAGCACAATCTGTGGAACTCACCCAGGTAAAAGCTCTCATGTTACAGAGGGTCTTTGTAGTCCCACAAATGCAATAGACAGCACAGCAGCCTATTTTGATTCCAGCCTTGTCCATAGCATGTGGAAAGCTGGCATTCACACACTTCCAGAACAGGCACTGGGAAGGGTTATATCCCTGCCCCCTGGCAGCACAAATTGCTGCAGAGAAACAGGAGTTTCTCTGGGCAGAATGGCAGAATGTAGATGGGCACTTACCAAGGATTCTTTTCCTCCAGGAGATCAGGCACAACATTTACCAAGGCAATGTACAGAAATCCTCCCGAAGTGAAAGGGAGGATCCAGGCTACTGTTTCTCCTGCACAAATACGAAAGCTTTGGTTATTACTGAGACAGAGCCACGGGGGACAATACAGAAGGGAAAGAAGATACACAAGGATGACAAGCACTGCCTCCCCCTCCATTTCTACAGAGATCCCAGGGAACCTTACCTGCTCCTTTTGGTGACTGAGCACATATTGCAAAGCAGGCTCCTAGAATTCCCCCCAGAGCTGTGGAAAGCTGCATCTTGGCTGCACTCCAGCGGTCAAAGCCAGCCCGAAGTAGAATTGCAAAGTCTCCAACCTAGGAAAACCAAGAGCTGACAGTTAATGAACTTGAATACTAAATTCTCAGTCACAAAGGCCATTCACAACAAGGCCAGTGTTTCAAGACTGCTCCTGGTTTTCAATGTTGTCAGTCTCTCCAGAAGGAGCAGCTTTCAAGAAGACAAGACAATGTTAACCAGACCCAGACCTCCTCTTAACAGAGGAAGCACATTGTAATCCCCCTCATGATGGCAGGATACAAAGCCCTCTCACCTCGTGTGGGATTTCATGCAGGAGAATGGCCATTGTGGTTAGGAATCCAACCTGCAGCAGAGAGAAAGCAATTAGGAAACAGTATAGAAACCCAGTACTCTTGGATGAATCCCATCAGATCCCATACACTTACAGGGATCCAGCTGGAGCAGCAGATCCCACATGAGTGCAGGGTTGACTGGGAGTTTATCATTCTCACAGTCATGGTGCTCCAGCTCAGGACAATGGGGACCCCATAGCCCATCATCAGTGTTGAAGACCAAAGCAAAAATGCAATAAACATCTCTGCCTTGTCTATGTCCCAGTTTCTGAGGTGACCATCCTCATCATGTTATTTCTGGACTGCCTTTTGAGCAGATGAGCTAATCCATCCCCTATGCCAGTACAAATGACTAACATGTACCAAATTCAAAGAAGCTGTGCATCAGAGGATCAGGACAGGGTTGGGTTTTACTGTAGCTTGCATTTTCTCAGAAAATTCCAGCAAACAGGAGGGAACTCCTTGCATTTTAGGCTGTTTTGCATGTTGTATCAGATTTGAGACAAGGCCTCTCCATTTCAGTACACCACTGGGGACAGAAACCTTACCTTTCTGCTAACCAAGAAGCTGGCTGCTACTGCCAGGCCGTGTGTGAAGTTATCAATGGTGTTGGCCAGCAGATTGAGGTATCCACTAATCTGAAAAGAGAAGGAAGAGCCCCTGATAAAGGAAGAGATGTAAGAAGATAAAAAGAAAGCATATGGCTTAGACATGGGTTATGCAGTCACAATCAGCTGGGAAAGGACAGAGCACGATGCTTCTGCTGAAAATCTTAAGCTATGTCAGTGCTTGAGTACAAATAAAATGTAATTTTTGGTTTTAGAGTAAACTAAGTTTTAGGGCAGGCAAGTATTGTCTGAGATGAGAATAATTACTGTATGCAAATGATGAAGAGCTCCAGAAACAGAAAAAGAAAGGAAAAAGAAGAAAGCCAAAAGGCAAGAATATATTCAATTCTATGTTGAACCAATTTTAGGTAGCACTGACTAATTTACACAGGTGACTGGCTTCAAATATGACTTGATCCTGTTTTCAAGTCATGTACTTTAATATCCAACTGTTAAATATCTCCTCTTCAAAAGCTGGCAAGAACAATGCAACAGAACAAATGCTGCTGGAATTGCTTTCTATAACTAAATAAATCTTCAAACATTGTACCAAAAAAGTTTGTGCTTGTGGGTTTGCTTTCCCTTAACAAAGAATCAAAAGAGAAGATAGTGATGACAGTCACCAAAAAACCACCTACCAGAAGGCTGGATAGCATGTATCAGCATTTGCATATAAACACATTTCTTAAAATTACAAGCATAAAGCAGCTGCCTTCCTCAGAAGTCCATCTCGATGTTAAAATTCCCTATCATTCTAACTAGGGTCATCTCCTGACAAAATCTGAGCATTTGACCTAAAGTAATTTTACAAGGGTACCACCCCAGCTCTTTAGCTCACAGGTTTTTGGGTTTTTTTCCATCCTATTTAACAAAAACTACTGCATGTTGGTCCTGAGATACTGCAGTTCACTATATGGCACTTCAGTTTAAATTATTATCAAACCAGGTGTTAGCCTATATATCAGGCTGTCTTTGGACTGCAAGAACTCCAGGCACAGGGCAGTATCCAGTGAGCGGAGAGACTGTCTGGAAACTGTGAAGCATTAACCTCTTACTTCACTACAGCATCAGATGCCAAAGTTCAGCTGGACAACCACAACTGCTGATGGACTTCACTAGCTCTTTTTGGTCTTGTGCTCTTCCCTGTTTCTATCAACTCTGCTTGGGGCATCTTTCTGTCATTTGAATGCCACAGCTCAGGAGCCTTCTGTCAAATCTCTCTCCCAAAGCACCACCTTTCTGCAGGGCACTTTTACAGCACTATCTTGGGGCACTTTTGTAGCCTCTAAATTTTTTTAAGTGCATTGATGATTAAATATGAAAATTAAGGATTCAGCAGAGCCCAGCCTACTTTTAAGTAATAATCTAAGTAACATCTCCACAATGAATGCAAAAGAAGATCCCTGCATGTTTTTATAAGAAAGGAAACACAAACAGATGCAGGCAGGCAGACCCAAGAATGCAGCAGTTTTACTTCTCTTTCTTCATACTCTCATTCCTAGACAGTCAAATATGACTAAAATTCTCCTTTTCATGTTGGTTTTTTTTACATGATGGTGTTTTACCCACAGGATAGTAATAATTATTCACAGAAGTTTTACGCAAAAATGCTTTCTCATACCACCATATAGGGAAAAAACAGACTTCATGATTAAAACATTATTACTTTTTGTTGTGAGTGGCTTGGGCAAAAGCTGTCACTGAAAGAAGCAAAGCTTTGGTGTGCTCAGAAATAAATTGGGTTGATTTGACAGTTATAAGCCTCTGACATTTACATTCTGCGAATCCCTAATAGGATGTTCTCGTTGCTCATAAAGAGCACAGCCAGATGAAGTGTTTATGTTCATGCCTCAGAATTAATGTCACTGTGTAATAAAACATACTTCCACAAATCAACCAGGACCCCATGTGCCACAGGGAGAAAGAAAGAATAAGCAAGGCAAAAGTACTGTACACAATGTTTTTACTTGTTGAGGGAATAAAGGCTGCAATGAGGGACAGAACTGATCTATGTTTGCATGCAAAGGAAACCCCCCACCTGCCGCTTTCAAGCTAGGACAAATTCTAGCAGCAGCTAAAAAGCAGAAGTTATATACGTGGACAACAGTCAACTCACTACAACTTACTAACCATTAAGTCCTGAAGGGTGACTTTGTTCATTTAAATGGTACCTTTCCCTTTGCATTTGCTAAAAAAATAGGCATTTCTGAGTGAACAGAAGAACCAAAAAAACCTGCCATGCTCTGGATTTCACCCTTTCCTTTGCCAGTACCTACTCAGTTCACTCCCAGCAACACCACTTCCCTGCACATGCCCTGCCCAGCACACAAGGTGTGACAGCCCTGTCCCCAGCCAGCCCTCCCCAGCTGCAGCCAGGCACATCTGCACAGGGCACCCGAGTTCCAGCCCCACCTTTCAGCAGGGCATCCCTTTGCCTTCCTCCTCTACTGTCACACTGATTTTTATGGAACTTGCAGAAACCTGATCACCCTCAAGACTCCTATCCTCTCCTGAACTCAAGGAAAATTAATTATGGGTTCAAAAGTTATTGAAAATGAAAGGCAGAACAGATGGACAGACAGATGGAATGACTGCTTATGTTGTTGCCTAAGGAAACAGGCTAACAACGCAGGAGTATCTTGGTAGGTTTGATAATTTCCACCCTACCAGGAACACTAATAAAATATTCCCATCATAATATCAGAAAGTAGAAAGTTAAAACTACACCCATTTAGTTTATAATTCATGCACATCAACAACCATCTGTAAAACTGAACAGATGTGTTACGATTTTAAAGCTAGAAGGGCTCTCCGTGGTTGTCTAAACCTTCCACGTAACATAGCTGAAAGAACTTAATTTAATTTGTGCACAAAGTTCATTGTTTCTTAACCTATAATATACTCTGTATAGAGCAACTTAAACCACAGCTTACAGTTCATAAGGGACAAAAAATCTGCTATCTCTAAGGCAAACTGTCCATTGGCAAGTTACCCTCAGTTAGAGAGCTGTCGCTAAGTTCTAGTCTGCTACTGTTTGCTGTAGCTGTACCTATTCAAACTTAGTAACTCCTCTAACATGGGTATTTGTATGCTCTAAGTCACCCTTGATCTGTCATGACTACATGACAGAGCTAAACTAAAGAAAGACACTTAGAACGTACTGCAAACTTAAAATACTACTTCATCTCATTCTGGGCTCCTTTACAAATTATCAGTAGTGTTTTAGGTATTTGGAATAGCACTACTGGAAAAAGTCAGATAGCTGTTTCACTACTGCTATACAGAAAGAGGAACTCTCACCTCTCCTCTTAGATATTATTTCCTACCCACCCATCATCCTGGCTGTAGCACCATGAGGAAGAATGTGTTCAGACAATTTCCTACTGTAATCCTCATATGTTTTTCCAAGACATTGACTAACTAGAAGCTATCCCTATCCTGTAAATATGATCTGGGGTCCTTCTTAATCTATTCCTTGTAACGGCATGTATCAAAACCTGTTAAAAATTCAGCACTTTTGATGAAGTTACTCAGTTTAGCTGCTATCACTGACTTCATGCAGTCACAATGTGCTATTTATGTAATGCAGTACCTGCAAATGTGAAGATATACTGTTTTTATAAATAATGACTTAGAAAAATTATAACCCACCAGTGAACAGATTTGAGGGGGGCTGCATTAAACCAGTCCCTTTTGATAACATGGAATAACAGATTTTTAATACAGCTAATATTAGCATAGTTGATTAGAATGGGGGAGAAAGTTATGTTTTATATACATTTGTCATGAACATTATTAAATAATTTTATGCCTGAGTAAGAGGCAGGAAATATGTCTCGTTGATAAGAATTTATCTTACATAAAATCCTATCAATTAGCATTAATTACATTATTATTTTTATATTAGGACCATGCCCTGAGCAATTGTAGCACCTCTCAGTGTTTCATTTCTACTTGAAATCACTAGTCTGTATTTTCTTATATAAACCCTTCCAAAATTAGGGCACAATGTTTCATAACCCAGTAATATTGGTGTCTTCATTACTACCACCTCTAGAAACATCCACGTGGAACCTTGCAGTTTGTGCAGTGTTATGCACATATTACATGAATGTGGCAGATGTCAAAAATACTCAGTGACCTCAGCACAACTTTCACGTTCTGTAGAAAGAGCTATAAAGTTACAGCAAAACAGATTTAAAATAGAAAGACTGAAGAGCCTGACCACATATCCAGCTTTGGGCTAGTTCATGCAAGCACATTTTCTGTCCATAGTTACTCTCATACAATCTTGCACATTTTTATGGGCTTTCAAACTCAAATTGCAGGTCCTCCTTCACCAAACTGGTTGTTTACTCTCTCACTTGTCATGTTCACCCAGAAAAGGGTTTTCCACAGTACAAAGATAGAAACATTGAACAGAAAGCAAAGCCAATGTAAAGGTTATCCACTTCCCAGTGGTGCAGGACTCTTCCTCCTCCACCTCCAGTCCTATCAGCCTGCTGATCTCCCTTACCCCAGCACTACAGGCTGCCTGTCTGCATGCCGAGCTGATTCAAGAAGTTAGGAGAGAAATAGACCGGGGGGGTGGGAGGTGGGTGTGTGGGTGTAGACAAGCAAATTCTTTGCCTGTTTAGCTCTCTGAACAGGCTCACTGGGAGGTCAGATGAGACCCAGTGCAAAGGAATCCATAGGAAATACAGGTTTGGAGACAGAAGTGGACAAGAAGTCCTTTTTGGCAGCAAGCAAGCTGATAATCTGAGAAATTGAACCTTTAAATTCAACACTGGGTAGCTTCAACACATTTCCTAAAGGTGTCAAAACACTTCCAAAAGGTGCCTTAAAAGGAAAAGTGCAGCTCAGAATCAGTAGAGAACAGAGAAATCACAGTGCAAAAAATTAAGCAAATAAAGACCTACTGACTATAGAGTAACAAAACATGAAATTTGTATTTTGGTATCAAAATTCAGCCAAAACACATATCATCAGACTTATGCCCTTATAATATTGACTTTGCCTCTTCCACATAAGCAGCAGTGTAGATTTTCTCCAAGTCTGCTGTTTCCTCCCTGTTGTGACCAGGACACACCTTGGCAGAGCAAAATTAAGAACAACTCAAATGCTGAGCTCCCCACTCAAGCACAGTCTTTCCACAGACAATTCCTGACTAAAAAGTGAGTTTGTTGGACTCTCACCTTGATTCTGTTGGTTTTTGGACCAGACTGGAGAGAGGAGCCATTACACTGAGCTCGTGCTCTTTGGGACTGAGAGGACCCCTTTGGCAGGGGGCAGCCACTTCCATTGGGAATCTTTCCAGATGGTGCTTTGGAATCACAGTCCTAAATTAGGGGAAACAAACTTGTCACTGATTTTTTCTCAGTGATGAATGAGCATGAACCAGGATCAGAAATCCAACCTTCACCCTTAATCCCTTTGTCCTTACAATGTGACTCAGCAGCTTCGACATCCCAGTTTAATAACAACTGCCAGAAATTAGACAGGTTCAGAGAGCATTGTGACATCTGCCCTGAAAGACAACAAGAGCTGAGACCTCCCAATCCTCAAGAGAAATAGAAACAGGAGGAACTGGAGTCATAGCCCCTTGGCATGAGTCAGGTTCCACTAGAAAAATAAGGGACTGAGCCTGCCCTTTCTGTTAGCAGCTGCTGCCCAGAGAAATACAACTCCATCTGGGTAGGAGATGGGGTAAAAGAGTCTTGCTCTCCCCAGGGCATCAGAATAACTAAGTCTACAGAATCTTTCAAACAACAAGATATTTATCTAGGATTTCAGCCACTCTCTAAATAACAAGATGAAGTTCCTTTCAGGCATTAAAGTCTCATATTGAGTCAAAGTTAACACCTAACTGCTCTTTTTTAGTGCCTGACCTCCAGTTTCACCTCTCAAAAGTCATGGCGCAGCAAGGACTGAATAGTCTAAAGGAGCTGCAACCAGAAGTTGTGCAGATGACTGAAGACTAGGTGCTCCCCTCCGTCTTGGAATCACCTTCTGCAACCTCATCTACAAAGGGGAGATCCATTGCAGCTGGGTGACTCCCCTGGCCGATCATACACCCTTCTACCACACAAAGTCACCCAAACAAACATCTGGTCCAGGACATAACCAACAAGAAACATCTTCTGGCCTTTGTCCTGACTGAGGACCCAAAAAGAGAATGAGCCATGATGGATCAGTGGAACATGCACCAGCAAGCTGTTACCCCTCAAAGTTTACTTGAGCAAAAGAGCCATTTGCAGAGTGCTCCAGCTCCCAGTCCCCACAAAAGAGAAGCTCTCTTTTACACTTACCACATAAAGAACAAAACCAATCCAGAAGTGAGACATCTCAGTTAAAACCACAAAACAAAAGCCTGAAGATGAAACCTACTCCTACAGACCAGTGGCAAAAAAGTGGCAAAAGAACCCCAAAGGGCAATGACAAGGTACTCACAGCTACAGAATAATTTCCTGATGTTGTCAGATAAGGCAGATAAGGTATTTAGTACAGAGCTTCAAATATAAGAGCACTCCCTCCCCTTAGGCTGCTGACTTACCACACCAGGATACTCCTCCTCTTTCTCTAGGAAGATCTTCTCTAGCACCAGGAAGGTCAGGAAACCAATGATCACCCAGAGACCAAGAAGCTTCTGCTGCTGAAAGCTCTGCCCTTCTCCTAAAGGACAAAAGAGAAATATTCATGTCTCTATTAAGTACATAGTTTTTCATGCAGTTCCAAGACAAAAAAACAAATGACAGTGGAAAAACTCCCTGCAAGGTAGGAGGAGTAAACACATCTCAAAACAGATTAGTTTAACTTGCTCATCCTTGATCTAACAGATATCATCATCTCGAGACACTCAGAATGAGAGCTACCATCCCTTTTTCCACATCAGCTCAACCCAGAAAATTTCCTGACAACACTGGGAATTTCCCTGAGCTCCAGAGGCAAGTGAATATTACATTAACAAAAATCCAGCAGCTGTACCTACTGAGCAGCAAGCCTTAACATGAAATCTAACATCAGTGGAGTTACAAACTCACCTTACCCTTTCTGCCACACCTCAGCAAGTTATTAAGCCCAAAGCTATAAACTTTCTTTTCAATTACAGCCAAGCTTGTGAGATAAAAATCTATTCAGCTTCACTGCAGAAATGGAAATTGCATTGCAATGGAAGAACAGAATGACTCTAACAGAACTTACATGGGTCAAGGAAACCTCTATGCTTCAGGACAGCCTGGAAAAGCAAATAAGCTTGAGCAGGAAGACAGAGTAATCGGGAACCACTGTAGAAAGGGTGAAAAAAGTACAGCAGGTTCTGCTGACAGTGCTAGAGCTGTGAGGAAGAAGAGGACTAAAGGCCCGGCAGATTTGAAACCCCAGGACAGAGGTGCAAGAAAGTCTGGGAAACCCAGGGCATCATCTTCCCTCTCTCACATTTTCAGCAGGAAAATGACTTCTTGGTTTTTCAACAGGTGGGCTGCAGCAGCAGTTGCCTTTAATGATATCAGTTTGCTGAAGCAGAGATTACAGACATTACAGGTTTCAGCAACCCTGGCTGTCTGAGGGGTGAAGGAGCTACACCAATACCACAAGGTCTATACCAATTCAGTGTTTAGTTTGCTGGCAAACACAAGTTTCTGTCACCTCCATTCCCTTTTTCTTCCCCTGCCCCACCCTCCAATCTTAATTGTGCCTCTATAGACAATGTTCCATGATTTCTCATGGAGCAAATACTGCAACACGTGAGCTCCCATAAATCAACGCATCCAACAGAGGGGCCCCAGTTAATGCCAAGAGAGAGGTTCTAAGAGTAACATTGTTATAGGGACAGATTTATAAAAAAGGTGCAACTCATCTCCAACTAAGATGGTGAACACATTCACATACCAGACCACATACACATTCATAACCTCCCATCAGGTCAAAGAAGCATTCCCTTTCCTTACAGAAGTGACAAAGGAAAATCAACAGAGATTTACAGGAGTCCAAGGCATGATAGGAAAAGTTGTGGACAAGAAAACCATTCCAAGTTACTAAACATGAAGAAACCATGGCCAACTGAGGAAGCCTCCCATTTCAAAGTCTTTGGAGCACTGCTAGGTACAAAGATGAAGTATTACGTGTATGGGTTTTTATTCTCACATCCTTCCCTAGGCATTTGCTTTTATATATTACTTGAAAAAGAGTACCAGCCTAGACCAGTTTTTGGGCTGACCTAGACTGGCTGGTCTTGGGCTTTCAAGGTGGAACAGACTCAGAACAGTCACAGCACAAGCTGCTTACAGGCACATAAGGCTCTCTACCTGTTGTTGCACTGCATGTGTAGGCCCAGGCTTCAGGAAGCAGGTGGAGAAACACATTTCCCAGTAGTCCACCAATTGCAAAACTCAACAACTGCTTCAAACGGCGTGACCCAGCTAAAAAAAAAAAGTAGAAGAAGAAGCAAAAAAACCGATCACTACTCAGCCAGGAACCAAAACATCTCCAGCTGAGATTTTGCACAAAGAAACCCAAATTGGAAGCATCTGCAAAGCAAGCTTTCAAAGGAGAGAGCACAGACCAAATGGAGTGCAAGAAAAAGCCCTTGCACCACCTGGCTGGGACAGTAGTGTGTGGGAGGGCCCTGAACTAAGCAGGGTGACAAACAGTACCCTTTGTACAAGCTCCATCCAGGGCTTACATTTATCAAAGGACTCCCCCTCAAATTCACAGGTATGGGTTAAAGCACCGAAAACAGACTTCCTATTTTAGAGGATAGCATTTCTGTGACAAGGTCCTGTTCACCCCTGTGCTGCTGTCACATCCCAGGACATTTGGCTTCAGACAGGCCAGTGCAGTTGGCAGGTTTACCTTCTGAGCGCAGCGCAGCTCCCGTCTCAAGGGGGATCACCAGCAAGGGGAAGACCCCGCTCAGCCCCACCATGAAGGAACCGATGAGGGAACAGATCCAAGCGTCCAGGCGCTCACTGCTGAACAGGTGTCCCCAGGACTCTGCCTCTGTGTCACACAGAGAGCCAGAGCCAGCAGCAACATGACTCCTGGGGAGCTGCTGAGCTTCACAGGCCGCGATCAGGAACAAGGAGAGCGTCCCATCAAGCAGGAGTTTTTGTTTTGTCATTGCTAAGTGGTCTCAGCCGGGCTGGCCAATCTCTGAAAAGAGAAGGGGAAAGCAGTCCTGAAAACATGTTCAACCCTCTGCTCCACCATCCCAGAGGAGAAGCCTTGGCCACACCAAGCCCTTCCTTCAGTGTCTTAGCACAGGTATGAATACCCATGAGGAACACCTGAAACTCTTCTTGATTTCAACACAGCACTAAAGGACAGAGAGGCTGTGTATCAATGGGTGTGTGAAACTGAGACATCTTGGGAAAGCACCAGGCTTCAGATGGGCTGGACAAGGACTCCAAGTACCCTTGCTCTTGTCCCTCAGTGTCCCAAGGCTTCAGCAAAATGGATTGACCAGAGATGCTACCAGGTAAGTCATCTCTTTGCCATGGAACAGCACCCCTGTACCAAATTAGGATGCAAGACAGGCAACATAACAGAGGTCTGTAAACTCATGAGTGGTGAAAAGATGAGGAACAGGGTAGATTATTCACCATCTTGTCAGACACAAGTGCTGACACCCATCCACATGGAGCCAGTGAGGGTCAGCCTCAAAACAAACAAATATGACCCTTCATTAGCAGTTAACTTGTGTGGTAGCACTTCTCCAAAAATGATGAAAAATTTTACATGCACTCATCCAAAGAGAGGATAAGTACTAGAAAGACAAATCTATTAATTGTTAATGGTTAAACAGCTCACATTAGACACAGGAAATTCCCTGGTATGAGAGGACCTGGAAAATGGAAGTGTACTTGAAAAATACCATATCTACTTGTCCTGTTTTTGTCCTTTTATAGAAGGATACTGGCTTAGATGGTCTCTTAGTCAAAATCAGCACAGCTGTTAGTAAGAGCTCTGCAGTCACAAGAAAACTGGATAAGAGGGCATGTTAGAAGAGAAAAAGATAATTACAGTCATTGACAAAGAGGGAAGGAAAGCAAATGATGTAATGGCTGAAGTACAAATGTTTCTTCAATCTCCAGAAGAAAAAGTGAAATGTGACAAGCAAAATTAATTTGGAAATGGAAGAAAAGGGTGGGTTAGAAAAAGACAGACCTAACAAATGTTCACAAAACAGCTCTTGAGAAGTAATAACAGCATTCACCTGAAAGCATGTAAGAAACCAGGCTAATCTCTGAAGCATCAGTGACCATCTTTGAAAATTTACAGGAGTATGGGAAGGGCACAAGAAGGCTGGAGAAGCATCATGCCTCACCTACCTTTATAAAGGGAAAAAAAAAGTTGGGAGAAGTTACACACCAGTAACTTCAATCCTCTGAAGGACTCTTGATCAAATTAAATTATCAGTTTGTAGTTACCTATAAGATAAGAAATTGATAAAGATATCAAGGCATTAAGCAACAGCCAGATATAAAGGGACCTAAGGCTGTGGATGAAAAGGGTGGTGTTGGCCCTTGTCCCCCCCTCCTTCATGAAACATCACCTCTCCATGCTCACACCAGACTCCACCAATGAGTGGCATCAGAACAAATGAGCAGGAAAAACTACTGTTTTTTTAAACTCATGGCCCTTTGCCAATTTCAGTCCCTGAACAAAAACACTGCAGGAGGAAGGCCAAGCTGCAATCAAAAGCAATCAAGAAGAAATTAAGGGACAGGGTCCCATGGCTTCTCTGAAGGAGAACACTAATCTCCAAGCACAGTGACCATGGACATCAGGAGCTGGGATGCTAGAACGAATCAGCAAAGACACTGGCTTGGTTAGTTGAGCAAGGACCACTAATGCTATCACTTTTCTCTTACAACAACAAAAAAAGAATAAAATCCCTCAACACAGCAAGTTCAAACCAGCTCAGGATTTTGGGGCATCTTACTGCAGAGTTTTCATCTGGCTGCAGAAACCCCACACCTACCTATAACCAACTATCAAACCAATCTCAGTAAAGATCAGTACAAAACAGTACACTAAGGGCAGGGGAGGCAGGTGTGGAATCAAATGGAAATGACAGAACAGTAATTCCAACATGCCACAAAGAAAAGCACACACCGTTTGAGAAATTAATTCCAAGCCAGCAGGCCTATGTTGCTACAAAAAGGGTAAATGTCATCCTGGGACACAGTAGTAGTAGTGCCACTGTAGGTCTCACAGAGGTGAGACTTTAGCCAACAGACCACATTCAGCCCCACGTATTTTTCCTCATAAAACACACATGCAAAAATCTGAGACACTGCAGTGGAAAGAAACAAAAACTAGAGTGTAGAGGGCATGACCTGGAAAAACAACCAAAGGACCTGGGTGTGTTTAGTCTTTAAAAGATAATACCAAAGGAATAGAACAACCTGCATGCATTAGAAGTCACAAGAAAGGGGGAAAGTGCTCAACTCTTCTTCCACATCAGTTCAAATGGTAAACAAGATTAAGCCTGAATATGAAGAAACAAATATACATAGTGGAAAAGTGGGGATATACTGAAATAGGTTATCTAGGATGCAGAATCTCCAGCACTAATTTTTGTTGGATTTTTTTTTTTTTTGGTTTGTCTGGTTTTTGGGTTTTTTTTAACTTTGAGGAAAAAAAAAAAAAACAGCTGATGCAGATACCATTTCATTGCAAAGGTTAGATCCCTTCTTTGAAGTCCTTCAAGCCTACACCCCTTCCAACCCTGGAGTGGGCCTGATGGATGACCTCATCCTTTATGATATGATTGGACCTATAAAATGACTGAGAACTTTGTGAGGAGCGCACCAAAAATAAATCAGAATTTATATAACTACACATGCCTATGAAGAAGCAACAAACACACCCAGCAATGATGGGAAGCAGCACAAATCTCTTCTGTAACATTGTCACAGCATTTGAGAATCAATCTGGAAAAGTAAACACTGCAATTGATTCAACAGGTCGATTTCTTGCATTTCATTCTCCACACTCACAACCCACAAAAGCCCCAAGGGACATGTGAAAGGGTCTTAGAGACTGAGACACAGTAGCCCACAGGACAAAGGGCATGTCCAGGACTCTGAAAAAGGTTTGTGCACTTGGCTTCATGTCACTCCCCACAAAAGGGATTGGGTTCCTCAAAAAGGGGATGATGGTGGAAAACAAATGTATATAAAGGTGTAGAAAACTGATTCCCCTAACTCACATTAGTGTTGGTCAACTTTCTGTGGCCCACAGGTCTTTATTCTGCTGTTACTCACATGAGGAAAAAGCAGCACATTTCTTTAGTCCTGTGCAGCCAAACCATCATTACATCATGCCTCAGGAACAACCCCATATCTCATAAAATAAATTCCTCATGTTTATAAAAACATCTATGAGAAACTCAGTGTATTGTCCAGGACACACCTGAACTGCTCTTTGTGTCCAGCTAATTGTTTAGAGCATATTCCCAGCATTTCCTTATTCTTAACACATCATAACCACTTGCTCAAAAAAGAAGAAAAAGAAAAAAGCACTTTTTATCTCTACAGCCCCTTTGCTTCTCCATCTCATTAGTACATTAGCAAAGTCTCTAAATTCAAACATTCAAACTGGTTGTTCCTATGACAAATATTTAAGAGGAAGAAAATAAGCAATGAAGATGTAGTCATAGGAAAAAACTGCTCAAAAGGAAAACAATACCCTGTCCAAACAGTTGCAAAGAGTGGAGGAAGTCTTTACCTACCCTAAAATTTAGACAACAGCATCTGTTTTAGGAACCCAGTCAGAGAATGTCTTGAAAAATTTCTACAGAAAGCACTGCAGGTTCTCAGAGATATCTGCAGTCACGAGTCAGAGGCATACCCAGGTTTAGAGATGTGTTTTCTCAAGAAAGGTTCACCACATATTTAAGAGCTTGCAACTCTGGGAGCAAAATAGCCAGTGGTTTGTTTACTTATCAGTTCTGACAATTCTCTGTCTGGGATCACAGCTCCCAGCTGTGCTTGATTCACAGCCTGGTGATCATGACCACTGGCAGCACGCTCCAGAGCACCACGTGTCTGAGCATTCAGGGCTCAGGTCTGCTCAGCTCCTCCTGCAATGGCCTCAGGACTGGAATAACCATTTTCCCAGCCCAGAATGAACAAATAAATGAGAATTTGCCAGTTACACACTCCTGAGCAGGGGCAGAGTAAGCTGCACACCAAGCCAGGAGATCCATGAGGCTCCCGGGGCCTCCCCTACCTCACAGTGCTCACTGAGCACCTCTGGAGCAGGCAGGGACTGAGAAAACATGGACAAAATTCAAATGCCAAGGCAAATATCTACTGGAAAAGAGAAAATTAAGTATTGACATGATGACCATGCTTCTATCAATTACTCTCTTTCTAAACATTTTGCCTTCTCAGACCACAGAATTTCTTCTCTCAGTGCAATTGCTCATTGCCACATAATAACATCTTAGATGTTGTTGAAAGGAAAAAAAATTCTAAAAAAGGCTTTTTTTACAAGTGTTTTCCCTGGAAGGCAGTTGCCTGGTCTTACAGTTGAAAAAGAGTACTGCGTGGAATGGAAAAAAAGTTATTTTCCAGGGAAGAAGCATAATTTTCAGCCAAAAAAACTCTCATGAGCCACCTCCCTCCACTAGCCCTGTGGAGAGTTTTGAATTCCTCCTGGAAACCCTGACGTCGGCAGAAGCACAGAAGGGCTCCAGTACTCCTGAGCACGCTCTTCTGTGTGAATCCCTGCCCATCTCTAAGGAATGCACTGCTCTGGTGGGACCCTTCCCTTTTGCCCCATCCCTCTCATCACTCTGCACAGACTCACATTTCTGCAAATGACAGCGTGAGCGGCTAAAAGGTGGGGATGCACAGGGTTACAAACAACGGGGTCGCAGATTAGAACAGATTACAGACCCGGGGGAAACCTACGAGCTGGCAAGGAAGGCATTTGAAACGGACTGAACACCAACGGAGTTTGGGAGACTGCGACTCCTTCTGCATCCTTTCGTCCCTAGGATGAGAGGGAAGTTTGAGGACCAGGCAACGGTGTTCATTCGCGCTGGGCTAGGTTGGATTTCTCTCCTCCCAGCCTACTCTCCGTGGCGGCCCGAAGCACAGGCCGAGCAGCCCGCCCCGCTCCCGCTGCCCTCAGCCAGCCGGGGCCGGGCTCTCACCGCAGGCGATTAACGCGGCGGGCCCGCTCGTGTCATTGTCTCTCACAGCGCGGCGGACGGGACACACAGCGCGGGTTTGCCATTAGAGGAACGCTGAGCGATGC
>JANPWX010000031.1:4061198-4256672 GCA_024734555.1 Trochalopteron elliotii
GGAGATCATGGCACCTGAGTTGGCGCCGCAGTTGGCAGCTGGGCGCGGGGCCGGCCCCTGCGGTGCCCGGCCCGGCGCGGGGAGTGAGGCGGTACCGCAGGTGGCCTGTCCCCACGAACGCGCCGTGTTGTGCTGGCAGGACACGAACAACCCGAGCTCAGAGATGGTGTCACTTCCCCCCGGTCACTCCGGCGCCATGGGAAGCTTTCCTTTAGCCAGGCACAGCCTCGAGTGTCTCAGAAAGCCTGGCAAGCTTCTGTTCTGGCTGAAGGACGGGGTCTTGCAGAGGAGCCTGGCTCCCTGGCCACCGAAGGGGAGTGGTCTTCCCCAGAAAGATGTTATGATAGCTGAATTTCCACCATGAAACTTGATAATAAAGGGGTCAGAGTGGCTTTGTAAAGCTTCATGCTTCAAGCTTTGTAAAGCTTTTCATGCTTCCTCGCACCTAATAGTGCTCTCTGTAGTGTCCCCAGGACCTTCTAAAACATACTTTTTCTTGTGGTACACTAAGTAGCTCACTTTTGTAAAAGGGTGGGGCATGAGCGGTGCCCTGAAACTGCACTTGCTGCAGAGAAAGGGTACAGCCCCAGCAAAATCCCTGGGGAAATCACATCAAAACGTCTCTGGAAGGCCTGCATGTGGAGGACTCGATGTGAAGCACTGACAGAGCTGAGAGACAGGCAGACCATGAATGTGGTCAGAGTAGAAAGATTTTTAAATTTCCCCATAAAGATGGTCAGGCACTGGAAGAGATGTCCAAGATTTCTGTGGGATCTCTTGGACATTTTCAGCAGTTCAGATGGCCCTGACCTTGAGCAACTTGATCTAAGTGTGAAGCTTTGAGCAGGAGACTGGACAAAACGACCTCCCAGAGGTCCTTGTCAACCTAATGTTTTCTGTGATTCTCTGTTTCAGAAAAAAATAGTATCAAGGGGTACGTGAATCAGAGGGAGCCCTCAAAGTATGTGAAAGGACCTGTGAGGCCCCAGCAGAGGCATTTTTGCCCACTGTTTCGTGGGGCCAAAGGCAGTAACACTGTTGCCTGGAAGTCCTCCTCTGACTCATCCCAGGAGACATTTCTGCAAGGCACGGCAGAAAAGGAGAAGTGACTGCCGAGCCCTGAAGGGGGATGGGGAGGGGAGCTGGCCCCATGGAAGCTCAGAACAGGGAATTTTAGTCTTACTCATCATATTATTTTTGTATTTGGGTTTTCAGATGTAAAGCTCAGTATTTCTGTCAACATATTAACTCTGTGTGTGCCTCAAGTTTGACCACTAGCCCCAGTGACTCCTTTTATGCCTGACTCCATGCACAGACACACGACTTCCAGCTGGGGAGCTCAGTCTGACTAGTACTTCACTAGTGTTTGTAAGGAGTAATTGAATTGCCTGGTTAGTGCTGTTTAATCTGGGCAGAATTCAGTGTCATTCTGGAGGAAGAATAAAAAAGATGGGCCTTGTCTGGGAAAGAGAAAGCCAGAGAGCAGGTTGGGGCAGATGAGAAAAATATGGCAGATGAACAATAGAGGATTTACAAAAGTTAGAAGGGAGATTGATGCTGATTTACCTCATCTTAACCAAGTGTAAGCAAGAAATGGAAGGGATATCTATGCAATCATGAAAAACAAACAGTGCTGGAAGGTCTAGCAGAATCTAAACCTCTAGCAGAAGACCAGCATGTGTTTGTTCCTCACTGGAGTTTCAGACTTAAATAGCAAGGTCACAATACTACCCTGCCAAGCTGGGTACATATTTTGTGTTTGATACACAATTGTCTTTGTCTTAGATCTAAATCTAAGTAGTAGTAGCTGGTAGTTAATGCTGGGTTCTGACCATGAAAGAAGGTTTCCTTATGTGTTTCAAGTGCTCAGTAATGAAAAACCTGATTTCTATAAACTAGCACAGCTTCATGTCTCTAGGGCAGAGACCCAGCTCTGGTTCCTGCCCTTGAGCTGGCAGAGGACAGGCTGCAGTTCTGTATGCATGTTTCAGTATCAGTGCTGCAGGCATACACATACTTCATAACCAGCATTCACACTTCCATTCTCTGCATGGAGTGAGATCTACATCCCTCCCTAGTGAGGCCCGTAATCTGAATGCTGGTGCCAAGATTCACACTCTCAGCTCCTGCAAGTAGTGAGGCCTGTGCTGTCACTCACCTTGATTACTCCAGGCTTCACAGAACTGTACTCTAGGCTGTACAGAACTACCAGCCCTGTAAGTGGAGGAGCCATCACTTGGCAGAGCTGTAAGAGTAGTAGTTGTAAGACATGGTGTGAAGAGAAGGTTTAAGTATCAGGCCTCTGTAATGAAGGGGTTGATGAAGTGCAAAAGGATCTCCAAAGCTACTACTATGGTTCAGAACAATGCCTACCTCAAGCCAGCAGAGACAGAATTAAATTTTCCAGCTTCCTAAATTCAAGAGGATCCATTATTAGCATTGACCACTCAAATTGTAAGTGCAGTTATTGCAGCCTAGTCCAATTTTCTTCTAATGAGGAAGTCACAACAGTGTAGAGGTCAGAGGTTTACAGTCTCCTTCCAGACTCTTGATGAATCTATGCTGTCTCCATTTGGGTAAAACACAGAACTACTCAGTAGGTTGGTATAAAGAGCTCTGTGAAAAGACCAAGGAGGACATCTCCTGCTGTGTTTCAGTCTGGTGTCCTGCATTATGAAATAAGTTCTCAAAGACGGAAGAAAACTGTGAGATCAGGGTTTTTCCATTTCTGTTTGTCTAAGGTGACAGAAGTTGTATAAAGCTGGCACTAAAAAAAGTGCAATTGATGGCTAAGTTCATCCAAAGTACTCAAAGTAGGTGGGGGAAGCCCTTTTTTTTCTTTTCTAGTTGACAAAGAAGCCCAAGACTGGAGTAATAGTGGGAGTGTCACAGGCAAAACTGAAACTTAGTGGCAGACATTATGGAGGAGGATTCAGAAGAAGAATAGCAAAGGGAATTGTCACTGAATCACAACGAATATCCACAAGAACACGTTACCACTAATCTGATGAAACCTGATGTTTTGGTTAAACAGAACAATTCACATGCAACATCAAGATGAGCAGTCCCATACAGGGTGATGGTTTCCTGGTTCTATGATCAAGGATAGAAATGTGCAAGTATGAGTAAATTTAGCAGAGAATCAACAAGCCCAGTAGAGGAAGGAAACAAGCAGCTTGGGGCAAGAAAGATTGTGTAGAGTCCAACTCAAAGTAAGCCTTAGGAGGAGAAAATTGGGATGCAGGCATAGCATCTCAAAGATGAGGTCTGTAAAACTGATCTTTGTTGGATAGAGGTGGTATCAGATACAATAATGATAAAGATAGCTGAGAAAAGTTGTGAGACACAGTGCTGCCAAATCCCTTTTCACCCCACAGCTTCGTACTAGGTGTTTTGTATTTCATCTCAGAAGCCAAACCTCTTGATATAGCACGAGGTCCCATGGAATCTCAGTCTCTCTGTGTTTCAAAAGTTTTTAATTAGGCAGCTTGAAAAATTTTGAAACATGAAACTGACAAAATTGAAAAAAAACTGAACACAAAATAACAACCCCAAATTAATATTGCAAGGATCTAAAAATGTTTTAACCAGCCATGACATTTTTAGGTTCATTCCATGTTTCTGAGTGTCACAAATTTTGCACTATCAGAAATGGGCAATGCACTGAACACTGTGTGTTTTTCCCAGGTCAGGGATTTACTTACACCGTGGAAATACATCTGCTGGTTGGCAGAGCCAGTGGCCCCACAAAGATCACAGATCCTGACTTTGAAAGCCTATCTACCACCCTTATTTCTTGCTATTACCTCAGGCCTCTTCTCAGCAGTCTGGGGCTTTGCTCCTCTAATGCTGGGCTTGTCCTACACAGCTGCCCACCTCTGATAACACAGCTGAGGAGCCCAGAGGAAGTTGTACAAGATGCTTTTGTCGACACTCCTTCCCACACAGACCATCTCCCGTCTCCTTTGTTACTGTAAATTGACATCAGAGCTGCTGAATCATGATAGGAGAGTCACAAAAATGTTATTTATGTTGTAGAAACAAGGCCCCCTCCCTCTCATTGTTTCCTGCCTGTGTCAAAATGGAGTCACTGATTTTTGTCCTAGCTCCTCCTGCACTGGAACTTGAGATGATGCACTCTGAATTCTCCTCCTTTGGGGTGGTATAAAATCCGTGTACAGACACAACCAAGATTTGATTCTGGGCTGTGAAAAGAGCAGACACTGTCTGGACAGCTCACCATGAAAAGCCATTTGGAACCAGTTTCTAAGAGATTTGCCTACAAGGCCAGAGCCCCAAGGGAGTTTTTCAAATGAACCGCTGCACCTTTGAAAAGCTGACCTCCTGCACAGAGGACTTATTTGGACTAAAAAAATACTTTGTTAGGGTGCTAAGTTGTAACAGGCTTTATTCACAAGCCTATAGATGGGGCTGAACTATGGTTCACCTTTTGAGCACAATAACAGAGTTCCCAACAAACCACTGTGATGAGGAGAGAAAACAATGCTGTGTCTGGAAAGAGGTGTATGGAAGAAGACGACTTGGTAGCTTGAGACATCATAGAGAGACACAAGAAGGACATAAAAAAAGACAAGAAAGAGGCAGGGGGAGACACTGATGGCCAGAGACAAGAAGTTACCAAAACATTAAAAATACGCAGGGAACAAGAGTAAGTTATGTCAAAGGGGAAGTCTGAGAGGCCTGGCAAAACACAAGGAAAGGAAGAGATCATTAGCAAGCCATCAAAAAACTTCATGATGATCAAAATTTTCTGTGTATAGAGTCATAACCATTTAAAAGTTTTACGTGCACATAAATTCTTTTCAAAGCTATATTTTCATAGCCCAGTGAGATTTAACTTTCCTACTTTAAACTAATACATAGGCCCCACATAGAGTTGCCAGAGTATTCAGGGGAAACTTCCAGACTTTTACTGTATAAAAAATTTACCAGGATAAAATACCTATTCTTTTGCAGAAATTAAATTTAAAACTACAACATCAGTTAGAAAAATCTAGGAAAATTCACAAATTAACGAATTTAATTAACAAATGAAAAGAAAGTTGTAATTTCTTTCACCAAAATCCTATTTCTCTACTGTTCTCTTCCAAATTCTTATTTACCAACCAACTAACAAACAGACAAAGTTGTACGCTAAGGCAAAATATGGAAAAGCAATAAAAATTTCAGTTCTTCATTTACTGAGTCTTCCCCACTATGACTCACCCTAAGATTATCAAAATGCATAATGAATTCAAAATAACAAACTAGCCTGAAATTATGACATAACGTAGCCAACACAAATCATTTACTTTTAAGGCATTACAAAATTGTAGAAGTAGGTGAGAAAACATTTGGCTGAAATTATACCTGTGCAAGAAAAAATTTTGTAACCTAGTTGGAAATCAAATGAAACATGTGAATGACAGAACCTATAGAAGAAATTATTGAGGAGAAAAGAAGAGAAATTAAAAAAATATGCTACTGACTTACATTAACTTTGTGACTTAGGTCACGTGAATTTTTTTTTTTTTTAATGAAATCATCTTTCTTGCTCAATTCAGCTGCCATTGTTTGGCTCATAACACACTAAAACAGGACAAAATTAAAAATACTTGCATAGTCATTATTATGTGTCTAGTTAAAAACAGAGCATAAAACTCTGCATAAACTTCCCTATCATGTGCTTCATGTATTTCACAGTTTCAAACATATCCATCCCAATTCTATTTAAAAAAATCCTGTTGTACCACTGTTATACAAATGTTTATAGAACATATAGAACTGAAATATCACTGGCTGTTGAACTACAATCCCTTTGCAATCATTAGCCTATGCTAAGTAAAGTTGACACCACTTTTGCCACTGCATTTCCATTAAATGTAGGGCAGATTCAAGACCAAGTGGGTGATTTATGCTCCATAACTGATAAAGGGTGAATGGCAGCAAGGACAGAGGGAGGAAGGACTGGACTTGCATGGATTTTAAGGTCTGTAGCACAGTTTCAGCTGACTTTTATTGCGGCAATACCATTTAGTGCTGGTATTTTAGCTTTTTTTTTTTAATTAACACATCTCAAAACACTTAATTCTTCTTTAGATACAATGTTTTGCATCAAATAAGGCACTAAACATGTGCCTGCCATGACCAAGAGGGGAAATAAAGGCATAGAGGGTGCAAGTGGCCAGCTAATGAGTCAAGGAGTCAGAAAATTAACTCGATATCGTAGATTACAAGCCAGACCCTAAACAGTGGAGCATGTTCTCCTCTGTCAGCATTTGGTATTCCATTTTCTTTCATGAAATCTGCCTTTCCATGAATGTAATTCAGAGGTTACTGTTAGCTAAAGTGACATTTCTGCAAGTATTTGAAGACTGAAAGGGAGCACCAAAGGTAGTAGGAGAGGTGGTCAGGGAAAGAGCACAATGATGGCCCCATCACCTGGCTTTAATACAAAGACAGGTAAAGACCTTTAAATTTTACAGGTACAAGGAAAATTTTAGGGGTTTGAAGGGCGATATTATTGGAAGCAGAAGATTAGTCACCTTTCATGTTGGGGAGGAGTTATTTATAGCTCTTTGTTTTCCACACGGTTTGCTGTGGGACTTTGACAGAAAACACATGGTTTCTATGTCTGACAATATGGAGAAGATGACAGAACGGGCTTAGGAGCCACACAAGTCTTCAGACCTCTGATTTTGCCAGTGCAAGTTGTTGTTTTCCAGCTACAGCTCTTCAAAAAACTTCCACTTTATATCTTTAGTAGTTTATAATAGGGTAAAATAAAAGGTTTGAAATTTGGATTGAATATTCTTCCCCTCTGAGTTGCCATGATATTTATCCAGTGATGCATGCAACATTTACTTTGGATTTTTTCCTCAGAATTCATTTCAAATCAGTCATATTATAAGCAGGAAATCAGGATGCCGTAAGTACAGACTTGTCAAAATTCTCTAAAATTTGAGCTTGTATTTGTCAACTGTTTAATATTCTCCATTCCTAAGGGACTGAGAGAATTTAGCAGATGGTCTGCAAAGCAAAACTATAGAATTTGAGGCTTGATGGGAGATGTGCATTTTAGCCAAGAGACATGTACAGTCTTGCCTGCTATTTATTTCCTCTAATAATTAAGACATGCATCCATCACTTAATGAAATGGCTGCAAAACAGCTATTCCTAGACATCATATGCCTATCCTAGGATGGGTTTTGTCATACAGTTTTTTGTTATACAATTGAAACTGCTGTAAAGCAACATAGGAGCACTGAGCAAAATGGTAGCTTGACAAGTCATTCAAATACAAAGGATAGGCCTGTTTCTGTTGCAGGATGGATGCAAGTTCAAATTAGAAAAGGTGAGGCAGAGACTGATATCTGTAAAGGGCTTTTACCCCAGAGAGACTATTTAAGAAGCACAAAATCTTAAAGCCACCCACACCTGTCACGAAGGAGCTGCTTTTTCAAAGTCTGCTAAAAGGGGGCTGGCCCTGCTAACAGACAAGGAGATGGTCTCAATGCACTAATGGTTCTTTCCATCCAAATTTCCTGTGTATGTCACAGCTGCTGATCTGTGCAGCTGTCTCTGGTGGTTTAGGGGTTTTTTTTGCCTACCCCATCTCATCTTTATAGACAGTTTATTATTTTATGCTGTGTATCAGGGAAGTGAAGAGTAAGAAACACTGTTCTGATTCCCGCAACATATTGATCATGAAACCCTCAACAGCCAAGTATCCGTCCTGTTTGTTAGCAATTAAATAGTAAATACCAACACATTCTTACTCAGACAAAACTTTACCCACAGGCATTAGATTTTTCTTTGTTTTCTCTTTATTTTCCAGGCTTATACAATCAGGGATTTATCCCTTGCCAAAGGCTTTAGAAGGTCTCACTCTGCTGAACTCTGATGTGCACCTCTCTTCCCCCTACACAGGTGAGTTACAGTGAATGCATAAAAGGGTAAAATCAGTTTCCCTACTTATTTGTGGTGTTTAACAAATTTCAGTTCATACGTGTGGTGATGTGGCTGTGTAGTAATGGAACTTTAAGGGGGCTGCTGCCAGCAGCACATATATATCCGGGTGCAATACATATTGTCCCCTGGGACAGGGGGGACACCAGTGTTAGTCATGAGTGCCTTCCGGCAGACTGGAACAGGTGCTATTACCCTCTGATTCCTGCAGCTTTCTCTCACCTCATTCAGCAGTTGTTAGTCAGATTCACTTCTCATTGCCCAGAGGTAAAGACAACACCTTGGGACAAAAAAGAAACGACTGATGAAAAGCTCCTCCTGAGCACTCCAAAGCTCTCACACTTTGGCAGGGAGTAGATTGGCACTGGTTTTTGAGAGTATTGCTCCACGATTGTTAGTCCTTGTGCTGCCCACCTATCTTATGTTCATGCCTGTTCCATTCTCTGGGCAGATAGACCCCAGTTGCTGAGTGTTGCCTCAGTATAAAATAACACGTGGTGCTTGTGGTGTGGGAAGGAAGCTGGCTGTGAGAGATAAGGGTCTGAGGTTAAGAGCAGACCGACTGTTATGTTCCTGGGGCTTTGCTGCTCTTTGTATAACCTTAGTGTGGCTGAGTGATACAAATCAGCACTACCTTTTCTGATAAAATCCATCTACCAGAGGCAAGCAGCAGCCATGCCTCCACGTCTTTTTGTAGTTTATTACAGTCCTGGTCTGGATGGGTCAAAGGTTAGTTTTCCACTATATTACTGGAAGACAGCAACTAAGTTTGGTTTGGGCTCAGAGGCTTAGGAAATAATCTGAAGGAAAAAAACGTAACAGAGAACTTGAAAGAAACAAAAGCCTTCAGGGAAATTCCAAGATTGCCAAAGTAAAGAATAGTCGCTGAGAATATTTGTGCAAAATCACCATCTTCTTCCTTCCCACAAGGATTAGTACAACTCACTTTGAAAGAGAAAGAAAGAATCAAGACAGCAAGAAACATTTCACCCAGCTGTCCCGCTCTGCAAAGCCCCACTGCTCTACTTCACCCAAAGCAGCAGGCAGAAATGCAAAATCATGCCATTTGTGATCTACAGAAACAAAGCTCAGTGTTTGCATGGGTGGGGGAGAGACAGTCAAGCTTATCACCAACTGGAAAAAATGCAGAATAGAAATGCTCTGGTTGCTCTTTAAAACTTTTTTCTTTTTAATTATTTTTTCTCTTTGTGCAAACTTTAATTATTTTTGTTCACAGGAAATACAAATCTTGACTGAAGCTTCATTGCACACAACAATAGAGATTGAGCCATAGTTTTGAACACTAGAGAATGAAAATAATGGTTCTGGAAGGTGCTACACCAAAATAAATCTTGAACTCTTCAGTGGAAAACAATAATTAAAATTAAGTCAGGAAGCATGAAAAAAACAAGGAATATCTGATCTGATCTGATCTCAAAATGTTTCTTAGCTTATCTAAGAAAAATCTTCTATCTGATTTTCTGAAATTCTATGCAGTAAAGAAAAATCTTGCAGTCCTGAGGGCTACAGAATAAGCAAATGTGGGTTTACCAGGCAGGTCTACGGCAGCTGCAGTCTCTTGTTTTGCAATGTCCAGAGCAGAACAGACATTGTCCTTAGACAACCTTGTCCAACCATTCTGTCATCTGATTCAGACTCAAGCTGACTGCTCAAAGGGCAAAAGTACTGTGGGCATCTGCATAACTGAAACCTGAGGCAAGCAGAATGGTAAATAAGTTCAGAGCTGCTAAAATTTTTCACAAAGAAGGGAAACAAAAATCTGCTTTTTCTGTAAGGCCAGCTCTGTCCTGAACATCGTTCTAGCTCTGTCACATAATCCTGACATAAGGAAGTTGCTCCATTTAAGAAAATTTGGTGGACCCAGAATGGAATTGGCATGTAGAAACCCTGTAATTCAAAACATGGAGTTTGCATATGTTAGATACCGATTTTGTTAAAGCTGATAAAGTACTACTGATACTAGAAAATCCTTTGTAGATCATACTCAGCTCTGAAGATTATATTATTTATTGGTAAAATATCTAGTAGTCTAAATGTTCCAGCAAGCGCAGGTGAAATCAATCAGAGCTCAAGAACTATGAAAATCAAGTCTGAAGTGCATGAGAGGAGAACAAACTGTCTGCCTTTCACACTGTAGAAACTGTAAGTAGTGAAATTAAACAAAATTATGCTTAAATTGATGTAATAAAAATATGCTTTGATCTAAGGTTGAATTGTTAAATTGATGGACGAAAATATATATTATGCTGAAAGTGATGAAACTGAGTTTTGAATTTTCAGCCTTCCTTTTGTTTTTCTGTTTCTCTATTGTTCCAATTCTTTTTTGGTCTTTCAGTTTTGTCAGTGAATATGAACAAACAAATAATGGAATGATCAGACAAATCTGAAACATATTTCACAAAGGAGATCTAAAGAGTTCTAGCTTAGCAAAATTAGGTTATGAGGAGTTAAAAGAAGCTGCTGACTGGTGAAAATACAGTAAAGACACCAAATAAGCAGAGTAAAAACCTTGCCAGTGAATTTAAGGGAACAAATAAAGGGACAGGATGAAGTGTGCAGGGTGATTTTTAACTAAAAACCCAGATGGGTTTGAAGTGAGAGATGTGTGTTAGCACACAGCTACTGGAGAAACGGTGCTTCCTCTTTCTCTCGGTGAAGGACCATAAATCAAAGCATTTATGGGCTTTGCTTAAGGCCTCCTGTACTCTTGGTAACAGCTGAAAGGAAAACCAGGGGAGCCAGCTCAGAGACTGCCCAGTTAGAGCCATAGGCAGGAGGGATAGTAGCAGCTTGCAACTTTGAAAAAGTTCTCTCTGAAAAAACAGTAAGAAATAATTGATTGAAATCCCATCAAATGTAACTAATGTTGCATACATACATACATACATATGCATTTGATGCATGTTACAACTAACACCTCCTGTAGGACAGATTTTGTTTTCCAAATCACTTATCATGTCCATATTTTAAAGGCTGCTTTCCATTTTCCAATCTGCACTCACATGATGCAGTTTAATACAATATCTATAACACATATCTTTGTTCACAGAGTGTCTTTCCTAGCTTTAAGGGCAATTTTGACTTGCAAAGGGTGATGTCAAATCCTATCAAATCAATGCTTTCTCCAATGAGGGACATGAAAAAAGTCTGACAACAGGAATCTGACAGTTTGCAAAGCACTTAAAACTCACTAGTCCTGAACACTTTCTGGGTTTATTTGCATAAAACGCACCCCTTTCCTTCTATTTCTTGCCTCACACATTTGATTATTTTCATACTGCATATTAGACCACTAATAAGCCCCAAATTGCAGAGAGCATGATCTAGTCTAATAAGCACACAGAGTTTAGGACTGAAAGCGCCTGGCTTCCCACATCATCTTCATTGGCTCCATGTTTTAGCACAATGACAATTAACGATAATGTGTGATTTTTCCACCCAGACTTAAATTTCTATCTGCAGAAGTTAATAACACTCAGTTTGAAGAGCTTATAAGGAAAAAAAATCAATCTCAATAAATACTAATCATAAAACAGTCTTAGACAAATCATCAGAACTTTGGAAAGAAGCTGAAAGCCAGTTGTGAGTTTTAGTGAAAATTGAATTAAATAAATGAGGAACAACTGGTGGAATAGTGGTTTTTTCCAAAATGTTTGGTTTCCATGTGGAGATCCAGTATGTATTTTCACAATAAAAGACACAATAAGAATCTCTCCCTTGCTTAGAATAGGCTAATTTTCGTATTTATATGGCTAGAAGTTCCAGAATTACAACCTTAAGGGCATGCATGATATTCCCAAAGGGCCAGAACTCAATATTGATCTAAAATGTTAGTAAGCTAGTGATTTTTTTCTTTTTTTTTTTCAGTGTGAATGCACAGTGGTAAGACATATTTTGAAATTTAAGTATTTGATTTGTCATCCCCCCCCCGAAAAAAAATCACTAAGCTCTCCATGCAAAATCCACCACAAGTGTGTGAACCAGGACATTTTAGTAGAAACAAAGAGGATCAATCTTATATTTTGCCTAGCCTGATACCAAGGGAAACAGTAACTATCATAATTTTCAGGAGAAAAGCCATGACAAGCATGGCAGAATTCTGTCCAGTACACTTCAAGAGTTTAATAACATCTTTAGAAGTATGAAAACAGCCAACAGACAGAATAACCAGCAGGAAAAGAGAGATTTAGATCAAAATGAGAAGAATAAGGATATGCTAATTTTGAAACTATTCATGTTACTAATCTCTGAGCACATTTGAAATTAAAATTTATTTAATGGCAAAAAAAACCCCATGGTTGTCATCTTTAGAAAAATACCAAAGTGTGTGTTGTTAAGAGAGTTAATGCAATGAGGGGAGCTACAAGACAAACTGACGTTGCCTGCTGAATGACTGCAAAACAGAAGCAATCTGTATACACTGAGTTGCTCCAGAAGGAAGTATAATGAAGTTTTTGTCTCAGATTTGGTATTTTCAAAATTAACCTGTGCTGGAAGTGTTATAAATTCCATTCCAAAGCAATCTGGAGAACAGAAATCTGGATAGAAATCTCTCCATAGTAAAGCAGAAGCTAAAATATTGAATTTAATTTCAGTAGAGCTACATTTCCATTTGTTCTAGATTAAGTTCAATTATACTGTGACAGAGAAAGAAGAGACTTAGGAGCTAGTGACAAAGAGAGAAAGCATTCATCCATTCTGAATAAGACATTTGTCTAAAATCCACATCCAGGCAAGATTACTTGAAGATTCTACAGAGAACTTTGCTGCTTTATTAAAACCAAGCCAACTTCCTGGGGATATTTGTTTAATGTTCTGAAGACATTTTCTTCAAATCTACATTTAGTCTCTGTATAGGACTTTCAGCACTCTTGCAGTACAGCTCTTTATCTGACTGCTTTTCTCAATTTGGTTGAAGATAAAGGAATAATTGACTTTTACTGACTGAATAAAACAAACAAACAAAAACAAACAAAACCCACACACACAACAACAACAATGAAAAAACCAAAACAAAAACAAGAAAGAAAAGCTAAGTTTTAATTTTCACTCTAAATATTGACAAAACAATTCAGAGAATTTAACAAGAATTTATATATAGTTTGGTTTCCGTGAACAGATTCTCAAATCTGTATTTATTGGACGACTGAAACATCTAACAGAAATATAATGCCTGGATCTAGTCTCAATAGCTAACATCAAATTCTGCTCCTGACCATTTCCTACCTTCCTACTCTTGGACTTCTTTTGAGGCAACTTCTCTAATTAAGAAATCCTGCTTTTTTAATGTCTAATCCTCTACGAAAATTTTACTTGCCCATCATACAGCATATAAACTTGCATTTTTCCCCTTTGGCTTTGCAGAATAAATTTTCAAGAATATTTCAGTACTCAAAAATTACAAAAAGGTTCTCAAATTTAAAAGATTTTTGCATGTTGTATATCTCTTGTCTCTTTTGTTTGTTATGGAATATCCTGTTCTTCTCTTTCAGCCTTTCCTAGTTCTACTCCATGCCCCACAGCACCTCCAAGGAATGGTTTCCTGCTTGAGAGCAGTGTGTCCTCCACCTCCTTTTATAAGCAGAAAGCACCTCTATTCGCTGAAAACTTACGGTACACTCTGTTCTCTGCAACCATGACTGTTAGAAATAATCTTACTTTTTTAGTATGAAAAACATCCAAATCACAAGGTATACTGATAAATCTCTCCTCTAAAAACACCCATTTCTTCCATGTTGCCAAGGAAATGAGTACACAGTTAATCACGATCAACAAAACACAGTCCTCTCCACCTTCTCTATTTCTATCTTTCAGTCTGTCAGCCCTCTAGATGAGAAGCTTCTTACTGCATTTTTGTACAATTTGGGGGATGAAACAAAATAATTAAGAAAAAGCCTTTGCATTCTGCATCAGAGCATCCTACAACAGGGGATATAAACTGAGAGACACAGGACATGTTGGTGACTGGGTTGGGCTGTAGGCCTGAGAAACTGCAGCCAGGAGTTGCACAGGCACCCGAAGGTCAGCAGATTTCTCATCTCTTTCTCAGTGTATCCTGCAGTGTTCTGTTAACATTTTGCAATAGGTTCAGCAGCTAAGTTTTTGGGGTGGGTGTAAGAGTGCACTGTTTCCTGTGGTGTTTCTGCTTCCTGTTTTCTCAAGGCCGATGGAGACGAGCTGGCGGGGCTGCTGATTTTGAAACAGGGACAGATGCATGATTGTCTTGTGAGAGCACAGAATGAATCATCATCCCGTTCTTATAGAAAAATCCCGAATCTTTCCAGAGTTGGAACTCTAACTCTGTGGCTTTGGGTTACCTGCTCTTTTATTGAGAGGAGGGTGGGAAATGCCCAGAACACCAAAGAGTCAAAAATCAAGAGCCAAACCATAACAGATCATGAGATTAGTTTAAAAATCATACTTTTGGAATATATTTTCTCTGTTCACTGAATTTCCATATTCTAAGCTACATCTCTGCAATAAAAGTAAGAATATTTTCTTTTTTAATATGAAAAGCTTGAAGTGTCATGAGACTTTTAATAAAACCACAAGTCAGTAGCCATAGATGGACAGAAAGATTACTGAAACACAGAACTACTTTTACGCAGGTTTTGATAAACATTCAAACAAAATGAATATTCAAACCATTGAAGGGTTCAAGGGTACAGTAATTCAGCTTATTAGTAAAAGAAGAGAAATTTTTAGTAAAAGACAAGAAAAGAAGGGAAAATAAATCGACAAAAGAAAAATCTTCTGTAAGATAAAATATGCAGAATAAATCTATTCTGGTGCAGCTTTACCTGGTTATTATTACCAAAACCTTAGTATCAACATGAGAGACCCCCCCAAAACTGTTTACAAATGACTATAATATAACTAGGATTACAGAAAATGCTTCCCTGAGTAGAACATTCTCAAAATTGAAGTGAATATTTGAAGAACCTGCTTGCAAGAGCAAACACCACCCCCACCAAAAAAAAACCCCAAAAGGCAGTGAAATTAATACTGTACTTAGAACTTCAGACTCATGTCACCTCCTAGATTGTCTAGAAATTTTGAGGCTAACACCTGTTAGCTAATGTATGCTAATAAATATGCTTGAGAAATCTTGTATAGACAAGGCAGTGTGCATTTACCATGCACTAAGCTCACGTATTTAAGTATTAGGCTTTCCTCTATGCTTTGTTATCCATCATAGCACTAGATGTTTTTGGCAAACTGATTTTTTTTAATCTGTTTCAGTTCATATCCAAGCTCTCCAGTGTTCTCCAGACTGTTTCATAATTAATACATAGCTCTTGTCATCAGTTCCATGCCCAAAAGCAGCACGGGTCTACATTTTGGAAACAAGACCTATGCAAAATGGAAAGAAGACAGTGAGAAAATAAAACATCTCTCTTAAGGCCGACTGGAGTGATGGTAAAAGGAAGGACTTTTATCCCCATGTGGGAGACCCTCATGGGGAGATAAGTGTGGTCACTCTTGATATTTGGAGCCAACCCAGAAAGGAACAGAGACTGCTATTTAAACCAAATGGCTCTGTTGTTTCTCCTTGATCTCACTGTAAGGCTCATGCCTCAAAGTATGTTCAACCCAACTGACTGTCAAGGGTTTACTTTGGGCTAGACGAATTTAACCTAATCAAGAATACTTTTATATTCCATTACCTGTATGTGAACACCACTGCTTTTGACCATCTATTTGAACTTCATGCTACCTTGTCTGAAGTGCTTGAAAATATTTGCATATGATTTTCCACTTCCTGGACCCTCATACTCTCCTATTCTTGCCTATTCCCTTACAGTCTTAGACTGTGTTTAACATAAATGTTTTATATGGGTGAATATCCTATTGCTTTCTGAATTCTTGTCATGGGCCTGCCCTGAGTTTTCACAGAGAAGTGAATATGAAAGAGCTTGAGTTCCTCTCCTCACACTGCATTTGTTTCACTTTCTCCTCTTTTCACTCACTGATTTAATCTGAATCTCTCTCTGAGCTCAAGTGTAGGGTTTCTGAGTTGCCGATTCATAGGATGAAGACCTTGGTGCTGCTGGAGTATGCAAGCAATGAGGACACCCCGTCAGAGATCTTCCTGATCTGTGTCAGTGGCTCTACCTTCAAGCATGCCTTCCTTTAATTACATTTCTTTTCTGAAAATCTCATCAAGACTGCTTAGTGGCATCTACACAGGATTTTGCATATAAAACTGTACAATAAGAAAGATCACTTCCCAGTTTCCTTACCATATGACTGAGCAAAATATTTCTGAGAATTAGTCTATGGTGCACTACAAGATAATTTATCTATTTTTCCTTCCTGTCTCTAAAAGCAGAATGACTGCAGTCATCAATCGCACAGAGCTCTGACAGTCTGGCATGCAGCTCAGTCTGCAGCAAAATGGGGCTAGCATGGTTATTGTGGGGCAGTTATTTGTAACCTCAGCTAAGGGGTTCACAAACTGGAGAAGCAGTGTAGAGAGGTGCAGACTGGTCTTGGAACATGAGAGGAAATGTAATTCTGAACGACATGGATGGTGGGAAAAAAACGAATGTGGATGGTGGTAAAAAAAGAGAAACTCTATGGAGTTATGTCATCTGTGGACTTATCAGTGTCCATCAGTTTGGATGGTTAGTGGCATGTGCTACTAACTTTCCAAAAATGTCCTACATTGTTTTCTGGAACTGCACTAACACAGAGGATCAAATCCCATCACTTTGCAATTACTGATGTACTACAGTAGCTCCAAAACCTCTGTGTGAGAAAGCAGACCTTTACAGACCCGTGTGCTCCACCTGCCCAGCCCTTTGAAAGCCCCTGCTGTGAGTGGCAGGGCCCAAGCTGGCCAGAAAGGCAGGCTGCAATCTGCAAATTGGCTGCCCAGGGCTGCTACCAGTCCGTGGCTAACCAGCAAGTCAACTGTCAGACTGCTGGGCGGGGGTGGGGGCATTGCAGTCATATTATGAAAGTTGTTTATCCACTGATTATCAGCAGCAAGAACATACATGAAATAACAGCAGGCTTTTACAGAAAGAGCCTTTAAATTGCATTATGGTAACAGGCAGTGCACTTGTCCATGGTTTGTGCTTCAGCAGAAATCCCTGAATAGGTTAATTAAAAACAATCCTACACTTCTTTCAAGGCTCAATAAACACAGACTGATCAACACCAGTTGAAACAGCAGTAGCAAAGGTTGGAATGTGGGAGTTCTAGGGAAATAATGCATATGCAATGCTGGACACTCCAGAACGTAACTCTTTCCATACAGGTAATCATCAGCAGAGTACAGTCACTGCTGCTCTGTAAGTCCTGTCCTTTCACAGAACACTTTAGGTGTTCAGCAGGCACAAGCACAAATGCAAGCTTGAACTTACAGCTATCAGTTAGATAAGGCCTTAAGTCTGTTAATGAGGAAAAAATTGTGGTGGCAGCATTTTCCAGAATTTAAAAAATTTGTGTCACTGCATAAAAGAACATATTTGTGAGAAGTTGCAGGGCTGGGCTGGATGACAATTCAAAAATAAGTAGTTAGGAATGTAGAGCCCAATAGTAATTTTCCAAGCAACTTCTCTCGTCTGCTCAGGACCAAGGCCATGTGTGTGTATCAAATCTACAAGTTTTTTAATTTGGATAAAATGGTATGGAATATGGAAGAACAAGATCTTCTGTTCTCATCTAAGAGGCCCACAAAAAATACTACTACTTCAAAAAGAAAAGTTCTTCATCTTGTTTTCACTCCTGCTTTTTGGTTCCTTTCCTCATCAAACTGGGAGAACATATAATATTCTCTCATCACTGTAATATGAAACTATTAAAAAAAAATAAAACTTTCTTGGCATGGGTGAAACTTCTTTGACTCCCTTCTATATATGAATCTAAGCAAATGTTGGAGACAGATACAACCAAAGCCAATTCAAAATATGAAAGGAGTAGCAAAGCTTAGCAAAAAACTGTTTTAGCAAAAAACTGCAAAGGGTTTTTTTCCGATTGTTTTCTGAATATTGTTTTACGTAATTTGAAGAAACTGGATTTATGGGGAAAATTACTAAAAAAATACCTTGCATTTCCAGTCGAGTCAAATAAAATAAACATGGTCCCCTGAAACATATGCACAAAAACTAGAGATAATTAATCTAAGTGATTTATCACTATCCAGAGAAGTCCTGTTGTAGGAAACAATATTCCTCACCTGTGCAAGGCTGGTGAGCTTAGAGTTTACATTTATAGTAAACTTGCACGTGTGAAAGGCCTTAATTTTTTTGTCCAATAATTGGTACTGAACAATTGGTACTGAACTGTGTGTCCTTTATCCTTATACAGCTGGAAGAAAAATAAAGAAAATTAGTACCTTGTCTCTGTAGCCATGTTCCAACACCTCATTGCTAAAAGGCGCATAACAAATGTGAAGGAAGAAAGAGGGTCAGGGAGCCATGCACACAGAACCAGAAACCACAGGAGTACATAACCACTTTAAAACTATTTCAGATGTTTTGTTCATACTGTTGCCAAGTGGATTCCCTAATGACAAATCAGCAATTTCTGACTGCTAGGATGATGAGCACTCTACTAGATTCTAGACGAGATCTCCTGCAAAATCTAGCATTTAATCTGTCAGTCAGAGCTCAAAGTAATGTAATGTAAATGTAATACATCTAAGGCTGAGAAAACAGTTTTAGCCTCAGTGGAGGGTGCTAAAATGCTAAAAGAAGAGGAAGGTCCTGCTGGCTGACAGGATTTGTGCAAAAATGTTCGAGGACTGAGACAATTCTCTGGGGGTGTTTTCTTTTTTGGTGTGCTACAAACTGTCACAAAGCATGTCTTCCCTGAATAACATATTACTGTGCAGAAATCTTCAAACTGATGCCTGGGGGAGGTATGTGACATAAGGTGGCATGGCCAGACCAGTGGCTGAGCTGAAATTTCTTTTTATTGCCTTAGTGCCCGGGTGTACCTTTTTGTCTGGAGGATCTTGAAGGTGCTGCAGCACTCTGGGGTCTGACTGTGAGCCCTCTAAACTATGTAGTGTTATTCTGAGAACAGAAGGCCCTTATTGCCTATAGTCAGTATTTCGTATTCTAACACATAGGAATTAAGTTTAGGGAAAAATCCCCAAGAGACTGTAAACTCCCTGACATTTAAATTATCAGTTATTTTAGTTACACTTTTACGAGGACTTATTGTCACAAGATGACACTATGAGGAGGATCTGCTAAGAGTAATTATGTTTGGACGAATAGCCTTTTCTGGAGTGACAGCAACAATAAACAATTTTTGAAGAAAAAGTAGTAAATAAACAGACTATCACAGATCTGACAAATTTAACTCATCAGATTTCCAAATTGGAAGTGGTTCTGAATAGGAAAATAAATACAAATCAGATTTAATAAGAATGTAATGCCTTTTAAACTTAGAACTACAGGCTATGATATCTAGTTTAAAAAGTTAAATCTTGATTGTTTAAAGACTAAAGAATAAAGATTTTGAAAATTAATTTGGGGTGGATTAAGACTTTACTTAAAAAAAAAAAAGTGAAAAATGTTTTACATTTAATTTCATTGAAACAGCATAGTAATGACTTCCTGATTTGGATTATTTTTCATATTTCAGCCAGGCACCTTTCATCAGTGACATTTCAAACACCAAGCCTGATATAGGCCTTTGTGGTCAAGGTGAAAAATTTGCCCTTATTTCTTTGAAAGCGTGTCTAAGACATTGATGATGACTGACCTTGAGGGTGTTGAAGATCTGTAAAATATCCTTATCTCAGGAATCATGGTTTTATGAGTCAGTACAACAACTGCATTCAGTTTTGGTCTTTCTAAGAACAGATTGGATCGGGAGAACAAAGAGAAAAATATTTTAAAAACTTTCTTTCCATGATAGGAGAAAGGCAGCTGGGAGTGATCCCAGGCCTGTGTGCATTGTAGAAGAATGAACTATATTTGCTGGATGGAAGGGGAACCTACACAAACTGACCATGAAGAAAAGCCTGATCTCTTCTGACCTCCTACCAAATGGGAATGGAAAAAACAGGACTGTTCTCTGAAGGAGATTCTGAGGAGGATAATAATTTTTTACTAGGCTGTTCTTACATCACCAAGAGGTAGCGTGTGAAAAGAAGTAATTTTAGTGTTGACTCTCTTGAAGATTTGATGTTAATATTTCAGCAAGAATAAGAGAAAAAGCTCTGCAGATCCCAATACGCACTCATAGTTGTTTGCTAAATATAAAGGGCTCTGGCACCAGAGATATAAACACCTTTGCATATACTGATACCTCAGGCCCTGCAAGAAAATGTACTCATCCATTTGGAGCCAAAAGAGCAATGATGAAGGAAAAGAAATAATTATTATAAATTTTGTGCACTTAACCCTTTGTAAGTACGCTCAGCATTTTAGCTGCTGGGAAGTCGTAGGAGTCATGTGTCCTGTTGCTGCCTTTTGCCTCTCACTGACAGACTGACTGCAAATTGATTGTAGTCAGTTTATCCTCACGGATCACGCTCGATTCTTCCAGGGTATGCCAATGGCAGCCCTCTCCCTAGGACTAGCACAGCCACTAAAAACAGACTCTGATGTCTTTGTATGGCTTTCATTTCGATTCTTTGTGCTCAGATTCAGAGCAGTAAACATGCAGAGAGACCCTGCTAGGTTCGTCTTTCAAGAACTATGCAGTGTAACACAAAATGCAGTTCACCTGCAAAGCCCCTAAGGTCTTTCCCTCTGCAAAGTTTTCTTTTGACTAGCTCTACATAAAGTCAATCCCATCTAAACTAAAATACATGGAATCAAAGATATGAACCCAGAATGACACAAAATAGAGGAGTCTCTAATGCAACTAATTTTAATGATCAGCCTTTCTTACATTTCTCATCTTTCTGAGTTTACTTTTTACTTTCCCACTTTGATGCAGCATCTCTTCCATCACCTAGCTTAGCACTTGTAGCGAGCAAAGTGGAAGTAGTAAGCCTGTGCCCCACTCCTGAGTTGAGCTCTTCAAGATCACCTTCCCACAGTCCTCACACCCAGTGCAAGACAATTTGGTCAATAGTGCCTTAGATGATTTTCTGATAGTGATGGTTTGAGGACGAGAAGCAGTTTCTAATGTTTCATAGAACAAGAAGAATAATCAAGTTAATCCACAGAATGAAGTGGATGTAAACATCAGGAAACAATCTCAGGAGAACAGCTCACCATATCGTGAGAAGGGGGAGTGAAATGGCAAAAGATGTTCTAGTAAACTTCTATTTACTGGCACGCTGTTGAGCAATAGCCTCAGTAACATGGTGTGTATTGCTACTCGCATACTTAGATTCTCACACATATGCACAAAAACACAGAGGAGTCCCCTTGAATCTGGGTGTGATTTGCAGGTGGTATTCAGAAAGGGATAAATATTGTGAGGATCAGTATGTAAGATTTCACAGCACCCTCAACAGCAACTTAGAGCCAAGTCTATTTAAAAACAGTAAAGGCAGAGAAGTGAAGTTGCCTTTGGTTGTGATGTTTTTCTCTTTCCCGTTGTAGCTTCCTCTTTCTCTTCACCAGCTCAGCACTGCTGGCAGCTTTTTATAAACCACGATTCCTACTGCTGTCAGCTTGTTTGGAAACTACATGGTGAGCTCAGTCCCGCAGCTACTTCTGTGGCTTTGTGTTTCATTGCAGGCCGGATTTGCTCTGAATTCTGTACCCACCACCAAAATTTGATTCCAAAGCACTCAAAATGCTCTGTATATTGAAAAAAACTTCAGTTCAGAGCAGAATTTTCCACTAAATGTACACAGTTATGTAGTATAAGCTAAAAGTGGAAACGCAATCTCCTAAATACATAGTAAAAAATTTCTGCATAGAGTGGCAGCCTCTGGAAGGTTAAACTGTGGCAGGGTGGGCAGTAGTGCTGGGTGATTCTAGGTTGACAGGAATCTGCACTGAGCATGCAAAGTGATGTCATGACCAGAACAATAGCTATGGAGCAAAAAGCAATATTAAGATTTTCCTTTTTGAGGAATTTTTAAAATTCTTCAGACAGCAGACACCTCAGTCTCCACCAGAGACAGGGTGGATAGGTGAGTAGAGCACTGTTCAGAAAGATTATGATTACAGGAATGAGTAGGAATGAAACAGTGAAAAAGCTGTATTTAGTCATGGCATCAAGGAGAGATTCCTAGCAAAGCAGGCAGAAGCAAGGGGAAGGACCAGGAGCAGGACTGAGGAAACACCGTGAGTTGGGGTAGTGAGATAAACAGCACCAGCACTCCTGAAGTCTTTGTACTCTGCCTGCTACTCCAGTGACAAAGTTTGCCATTGGTTTACTGGAGAAGCTGTTGGGACAGACATGTTCTAGTTTTTCTCATCACAATAGAGATCCTACAGCCCATTATGGACTGTGGGATGATGGGAATATCTTGGCTGGAGACAAATGGTACTCAGAAGAAAAGGTATACAAAGAAAATAAAATAAAGAGGTACCTCTAGATCTCAGAGGTAAAATATATTTTTACTTGTAGATCTCTAAAATTCATCTATGCAGGTGCAAACATGCATGCATTTTACATGGCCAACTGAAGCCCACTTAAAGAGGGTGTTTTTTTATTTTCTCAGGTTCCTCAGAAATGATTCATTGACTTGCAAAGGTCTACAGATCATGAGCTGATAAATCCTTAAATACTGACTGGAAAATATGGTCTAAACACGATACTTTTACTGGTTAAACTAAGTTTATTCTGTATTACTGAATTAAAGGAAAACAAAAACTTTGGTAACATGCTGCAACTGTAAACTATGTTATATTTTGTCACTCTTTAAAATATGCAATCCAGTACTTTAATTAAATTTTAAAGGCTTTGTACATAGGTGAGGTCTGTGATGGAAGAGACAAGAAATTTGAGTAAGTTGCAGGGGCATGGGAGTGGGAGTAAGGTCACTGCAGAAGAGCTGAAGCTTCGTTCATCAGCAGAGCATATTTTGTCAGGAGTTTTACCTGTATTTTCCTATGCTGTACATATCTGTATGTAGTATTTCTAGTAGAACTGTAAGTATCTCAGCCTCTTGTGTTATTAGTCGCAGAGGGTCATAGTGGTTACCAGCAAGACCCCCACTCAACAGAAAAAGGCATTGAAAAAGTCTGTCCCTTTCTCAGCTGGCAGAAGTCCTGCAATCTGAGTTATAAATACTCAGTCATGGCTCTGTTTTGATGTCTACTCCTCTGTCTCCTATCATCTCCTACTCAGAAAAGAACCATTTCCCTTTTCTTAATGACCACTGAAATCATTTAGGGAATTTCCAGCACATGGTGTGCAGATTCTGATTCACTTTAACCCCAGAAAATGTTTAACTCCTTCTGGTAATTATTGTGAATTGATCCAGTCCTACAAATGAAGATATCTCAAGTTCCTCTTTTCCTTTTTCCCCCTCAGCCATATAAAAGCACTTTACATTCAAAGCATTCTGCTCCTCTGCACCCCACTCCCACTGCACTGAAATCCTTGACATAAAACCTTAGGCTCTCCACATGGTTAATCTGTTCAGATTTTTGACTGTTTATTCTCCTAAAACAGGAAGATAATTTCATTTTTCTGATTTTCCAAGCTACACACCTCTTTGTTTATTCTTCTGTAACATTCTTTAAAATACTACCACTAATATATAATATGGTCCCACTAATATATAAAACAAATATATTATCTTTAATAGATAACATCATATTATATATAATATGTGTTTTATTACATTTTTTAACATAATAAAACAAAGCCTCTCAGTTTTCTTCCTACCTCCTTCTATTAGCAAAGCTATTGTAAGGCTTGCTGTCTCTGAGGGTTGTCTTTGACATTAGCCCAATCTACACAACCAGCCTTTATCAAGGATATGCAGCTTCCTCTTGCAGAGCACCTGTAAGAACAAAATTTTTCACTTTCCTTTCGTTGCTTAAACTCTTGCCCATCAATGACCTGAACAACAACTGTCTCCTTCTCTCTGGTGTTCTTGGCTCCAGGCTCTCTTTTTCCTTTCTCTGCTTTCTCCCTTTTAAGGAGGAGATCAAATCACTGTTCAAAAACTTTCTGTTGTATTTCTCCACTGTTTTCCTTTTAAACGATCACATCAAAACCAAATTTTGATGTACTTTTAAGACCCTTCACACAACTATTCCCCCCTAATATTTGTTTTGTTAATGTGCAATATGTAATGTAATTGTTTAATATTTGATGTAATACTTCTGGCACAACAACAAAAAAATAGAGTTCAGCACAGCACCTACTGTACTGTAGGTACAGCAAATTGCTTGCATTAAAAAGGAAAGATTGCAACATTAGAGGACCAACAGCCACAGTCATGCAAACAAGAGGAGGGAGGAAATAAAGTATCAACCCACATATTGTTCACAGAACAACTTTGCAAAAAGCATAGAAATAGAGCAAAACAACTGCAACCAAACAAAAATTTATCAGCACCTTCAATGGGCCTATGGTCTTTACCTGGCAGATGTAGCATTTGTCAAAGCAGTAAGCAAACTCTGCTCCTAAAGGAAGGTAGAGATTAAGATGGAGCTACTTATCTCTAGGTTGTTAATTTTTTCTACCAGATTAGGGAATGATTTCAGCTTTTTGCCAAACCCTTTAGATTTCAAGACGTCTGAAAAACCACTGGCAAAATGCAAAAATGAAGACTGAATAATCTAACTGCATGTGACTTATTTAGTAAAGATGGTCTGAGGTTACAAAAGAATGAATTGTAATTAATTAAAACATAATTTTTCTAATTGTTAAAAAGTTTCTACAGATAACATACTCCTGTGTCATACACACTTGCCCAGTCACACACAAAAAGCTGTGACCTAGGGCTTGCATACACGCTTCAGCTCTTATGCAGCCAAATGTCCATGGGGAGGATGTAAGAAGAGCACGGTCTCCCAGTACTTTAGTTCCTCTGTCTGTGCAACATTCCTACCACAAAGTTCTTGTCAAAGTGGTGGCAGAGAGCCAGAAGCACAGCTACAAACCCACCAGGTACCTAAGCATGTTTATTTGTGACTAGTGTTCTCTTTCAAATTCTAAGAGATTGCTAAGAGGTACAATAAGATGAAAGTCTGGAAAGTATTGTTTACATTAGGAGAGCAAGACTAGATACAACTGAGCTCTCAGGAAAGAATTTCTGCCTGAATATCCAGATCAAGCTCCACACAGCAAAGATATCTGACAGAGCTTGGCAGAGGTTACTATAGACTCAGGCTAAGAATCCTCTCCAATGGTGAATGTAGATCAACAATATAGTTCAGATCATAAGACCACTTATAAAATCAATATCCTCATCCTTCCCACTTACTACACTTTGCACCACACAGCTGTATTAGAATGCATAAACTGGATTCTTTTCAGATTAAACTGAAGATGTAGTTTAGCTCATGTCTCCAGCTGCAAATAGGCATTCCATGGCATCAGACTAGAAACAGTCTGAAGTGACATCTTGTCAAAAGAAATATGGGGTATACTGAGCCTCCATCAGCAGCAAGTACTTTTCTCTACAAATATATTCTTCTCAAGCTGAATCACAGATTCACCTTAACCTTATAACTTAATTTTTACCATTAAAGTATCTGATGTGGGGGGTAGGGGGAGGCGGTGTAGAGGTGAGAGGGAAGGTAACCCCTATTGGACTGTAGGTTCTTTATGAAGGGATGTTAGACAATACTACCTTCACCTTACTGGTGCTGCTGACTGTAGATAGGATGTACACTGGGTGTAGACTTCAAAAGCAGATGGTGTTGAAGCACTCTTCCACGTTATTTGCTGGAAATGATAGAAAGGGTTTGAGAAATTGGATGACAATAAGTGAGCAGAAATGTGTAAATTGAAAATCTGTTGCCCACAGGATGCAGAAGATCATTAAAAACCACATAAAATCTTATAGTTATTTGAAAATGCCTTAAAACCCAAACAAGTTTTCCCAAATACAGTAAATAATAAAGTGCAGCTAACATATTAACAGATCTTAAAGCCATATAAATTGCCAAAGTGAGATTTTCTTCTTTGTTGAATTCTAGTTTATGGAGAGTTTAAAAGTTACTAGTCGAATGAAAAAGTAAATGCTTTTCATTTCTGTAAGTGATTGCATATCATAATAGTTCTTGAAATATCCATTAAGTTTTCTCTTCCTACAAAAGAAAGTGGTTTTCCCCATTCTGATATGGATGCAGTCTGGTCTATGCTTGAAAATCTTTGCCAATATATTGAAATTAGTTAAAACTAATGTTTTAATGACATTTTTATGATATTTCCCACTAGCAGAAGTCTTTATACAGATGCTGTTACATAAAACTCAGGAACTCATGAAAGCTGAATGGTCAAAAGCACTCTTTTGCAAGTACGAACTACATCAACTCTAGGATGGGATACCCACATAGTGAGGGAAAGTCTTTATTCAAATATAGTCACGCCAATAAACCTGTGGGTATCACAAGGGAACATCAGTGAGTGATACTGCCACAGTAGAAATGGGAGGATATATTTCAGGAGTATTTACAGTCAGACTGTTAAAGTTCCTAAGGTACAGGTCCACATTAGAAAAAGAGTTAACAAATTCGTTTCAGCCAGAATCTGCAGCAGCCATTTTCTGCCTCCTACTTTCTCATATCAACATATGCAATGAAGATATTTCAACTTATATCTTCAGCTTGGTAGGAGTGCATGCAACAAGCAGTTATATGGAGAGGACTGTCCTCCAGACCCCATAGGTTCCACAGTCAGAGATCCATGTCATCTCAATGGATAGTCAATGATGAAGGATGGTATACACGACCTACAAGCCATATTAGGTCTAGATAAAAACAAGTTCCATGCTAAAACATAATACTGTGAAGAATATGGAACACACAGGGGAATTCCTTGCTTAAAGGTATTGTATTTCTCTTACAAGAAAACTCTGTAGCAGAATCTGTGTAAACACCTGCTTCTGATTAAAGGATGACAGAATGAGTGATTGTGTCTGTGGTTTTAGGAGGGGAGAAAATTACCTTCCAAGCACCAAACAAGGTTTGAGGTGACGAGACCTCTCTGTGATGTGGCTGGTAGATGAAACCCTTTTGCTTTGGTAGTTTGTGGTTAGAAATAGCTTAAAGAAAAAATGGCTAGAGGTAGGGGAAGAAATGTCTCAAAAAACTGCACACAGTGAGGTGATGCTTAGAGGGAAAGGATTCATAGGAATGTTAAATGTTATCAGAAATAATCTTTCAAAAACTTAATCTTTCAACTCATCAGTTTTTTCTCTAGTTCTCAAAATTCCATCATGGAGAAGGATCCCCACCCTACTTCAAAAGCCTTTTTGAAGATCAGAATGCATTCTGTGAGTAGCAGTTCACATCATATACCTCTGGAAATCAGTTTGCTACTATATAACTACAAAGTTCTGTAACTTCATCCATTTTCTGTATGTAAGTCATCTGATAAGGCAACTGCAAGGATCTGAGGCAAATGCATCACCTCTAGTAGGCCTTGCTTTTGGGATGAGAAGATTCTGTGTTTACAAATATAGGGTAAAATGCCAGTTATATGCAATTGTGAGAAACTAGTCTGTGTTTTAGAAAGGTTGTTAATAGTGATGTTCCCATACAAATGTGATAAGCAAGTGTTTTATTTCACTTTGAGCATTTCCATTTATGGAGATACCCTCTTTCCTGGGAAGATTGTTCAATTGATGGACTTTCTGCTAGTCCTGAAACCTTATGGCGTATAATTTATCTTTAATTCAGCATACAGAGAATCAATTTAATTCTTTATATTGACTGCCTTGGTGCACTTACGATTACTGTATGTTTGGACCTGGTCAATAATGCTGGCAATCTAGCATTCCCCGTGTGCAGTAAGGCTGATGCAAAATATCTGTCCTTATTAGGTAATTTCCTGTGCTAAAAGACAGTACAGAAATATCCTCCAGCCCATGGAATATAGTTTCATTCCACTTTAATAGAAGCCTCTCTGTAGAAAACACATATTTAACACTTGCAGAAGCTGCTTAAGCTATCTTTCAGTGTGCAGTGAATCAGATAGCATATCTTCCTTGCTCTGAATAGCCTTGTTAATAGACACACAATTTCCACAATTGCCTTTATCACCTATTATTCAATTACACACTGTAAGATTTGTGTGTTCACTCCCTTCTCCTCTGTTTGCACTGAATTTTATCATCAGGGTGGTACTTTGCTTCTCTCCTTTTCCTCCAGGTTGTTGGATCACTTTCAGTCTGGTATCCAGGGGAGAGACTCGAGAGCCATCTCAGAGACAGAAGTGGACTGTTAAGCAGCTTGCTTATTCCCAGGCTGAAGTCAAGAGTTCATGGTACAAACTAAGTAAGAATTAAATGCTTATGTATCAACTAATGCTGATGAAATTCAGTCTGAGGCTTCAAGAGTTAATATCCCATCATGTTCTTGATGTTATCCCATTGCTAATATGGTTTGCTCGTTGAGTTCCTGAGGGTGGGGAATGAGAGGAACTTGTGAGCGGCCTCTGGTTTTACCAGTGTACAAGGGAGGAAGTCTGGAGTGGCTGAAATTCCCCCTTGCACACAGATCCAGGTGAGTGGTGAACAGGCTGCTTTCAAAAGCAGAACCTGTGGCACATGGGCATAGACTGAAGGGGAACAAACCAGACAAAGAAACTTCACTTTTCCAAGACAATAGTAACTAACTGCAAAGCAAGAAGGCATTTAGCAGAATGAGAGATCTCTCCCCTTGTAGCCAGGCCCCATCCCCTACATCCTGCCCCGTGCCTCACTTGCCTCTGCCATGGCCAGAACCTGCAAATGAAGGGAATTCTTTCAGCGCAGCCAAAGCGGAACAGTAGGATACAGGGAGGGAAGAAAATCAAGTGAGCAGAGGTAGCAGAAAATCTCTACACAAGGTATTTCTGCACCTGACTCTTCGAGCAGGAATCTATAAATCTTGTTCTCTATTCTCTGTTAAAGGCACTCAGGACCTGAGGGAAGTCATCCTGAGGGACATGTAATACTTTCTCCTTTTCCTCACTCACTTTCTCCTTGCAGGAATTATAAAAGAAAAGAGTTCACAAGAAACAATTAAGAGGACAAAGTATCTTTCACTGAATTTACTCTCATGCAAACCTGATGACAAAAGTCTCATGGGCATAACTTCAGTGTTTCGTATAAACTTAAGGCTGTGTATTTGTAACTGCATACTCTTTTTCTTCCCAACCTGCTAAGTAATCGTCACGTAATTTCAACACAAAACTATTATTAACACAAGTCTATGCCACTACTCTGGACTCACAGGAATTGTCAGGACTGTGTCTTTATGAAATATCATTAAACCTGAGAGCAGCACCATCGTTATGGTTCATGTAGAGTGGGAAGCACACAGCCTTCCCCAGGGTGGTGCACCCACATGCTCATTTGTAGCTAGCTGGCCCAGGCTCTGGGCTGCTGATTATACAGCAAAGCACCTGTCCATGGCTGGGGCAGACTTCCTGCTGCAGCGCCACAGCTCCCTGAAATTTATGCAAACTGGCTGAAGTGTGATGTCACAGGACGTTGATAGACCCAAGGGCTATCTGCCTTCTACAGACATTTGATAAAATCAGGAACTTCGCATACAACTCGGGAAGAAGTTCACCTCAGAACTTATTAGGGCAAACTATGAAAACTTGCTAGGGTCCTCCTATCCTGAGATCTACCACTGCTAAGGGACTTCACAGAGTCCGAAGATCTCACTTTTTTTTTCTTTTTTTTTCTTTTTTTTTCTTTTTTTTTTGTTTTATTTTATTTTATTTTTATTCCCCCCCCCTTTTTTTTAATATGAATTTTTGCAAGTCAGTTATTCTGGATGTTTGAAAGCTGAATTAAGAAAAATTCACTCAGAAGTTGGCTGAATGTTGCAAGCTTGCAAAATGGAAGGATTTCCCCTTATTCCCCCTGTGAGTATATGGATTTATTTGTAATATGGATCATTGGGTTCAGTAGAAAAAGGCAAAGAAAACCAGGTTTTGTTATTTGAGAATATATCTGTTTTGGTCTGTATTTGTAATGCCAGGAGGTTTGGCTTAGGTCAATATATAAAACTAGTGACAACACTGCAATGAAAGGGAAATTAACATTTCCTCCCCAAACTTGTATCTGATATTGATCTCCATTTGTTTTCACAGATTAAATGTATGGTATTTTTATACAGGACGTTTATAGCAAGTCAGTAAATCTCTTTTCTTCAGTGTCATCTACTTGATATCAAAGCCGTCTTTCTTCAGATTGTAATTCTTAATCCTATGAAGTCTCTGACATGTTTATGTCTTTAACTATCTACTAATCTGTGAGAGAATTGTTGAATGTTGATTTACATATTGCAGATTTTTGGACTCTGTGTGTTCTTTGCAATGATAGCATTTTGGTTTTGGACTTAATCTTTTCTTGAACGGAATTCTCTTGAATTCACTGACTATGAAAAAGCAATTGGCAAATGACAAAAAAAAACCTACGGTTCTTATTTGGGTCTTTCAATGTTTCCTCTAAGATATAAATTTTTCTGTGTGCTTATGGGTCTATCCTTTCCTTAACTCTGAAGCATTGTTGCACTGCTGTAATTTATCGTATGGTGAGTTCAAAAATTATTATTTATGAAGAAAAAAATGACACTAACCTGTTGTTCAGAAACCAGCCATAATGGGAAATCTCTAAGCAGAATGGGTACAAAGAGGCCTTAATTAGATATCATTAAGTTTGTAGAAGCTGAAGAGATGTCAAATAAGGTGGTTCACTTGGCTTTTTATGTGGTAGATGGCTTAAAGTAATTGCTATACATCTGTCAGAGAACAAAAAGAGATCCAAGGGATCTAATGCAGATCCAAGGTTTTTTTAACAAAAACTTGTATCAAGTTTTGGTTTTGTCTTGTCCCATTTAATGAACACTAAAGACATTTCTTATCTTCCATCCAGAAAGATGGCCCTTTGAATTGCTGTCATGTCGGAATTCATGATAACTGAAAGTATTTATCTTATTTGGTTTCTCAGTTTATCATCAGTGTCACTGAAATCACCCATCTACCCAGAGGGTGAGAAGACCCTAAAAATAATTTTTCTTTTTTCTTAAATACACAGAATTTCCCTATGGATCTGCTGTAAGTGCAACAGAATAGAAATCTGAATAGAAACCAAGAAAATAAAAACAGATATAGAGATTTCTCAGTATGTTACTTGTTGGGCTTAAGAAAAATAAAATTAAAAGGAAACACAAACCTTGTCCTTAGCTACCCCAGAAAACTGCATCTCCATTCAAAAAAAACCCAATTGTTAATTTTCTGTCCATTCATTAACTAAATAGCCAAGTTTTCTGTCTTTTTTTTTTTCCCAGTGTTGAATCCCAGGGCATATGTCGAATAGATTGAGTGAAAATCTAACACAGTTTGGCCCATATTCTAATTTGTGTTGCAGTTAATACTCTGTCTGATCTGTGTTCAGATGAGTGATACAACTAGCAGTGAAAACACAATTACATCTTACTGAAGCACTTGACAGGGCAATTTGATTTTTATTTTTGTGATTAAACTGTCAAAAAACTAATAATTTTGTGGTTTGTACTTTCAAGATTGCCTTGAGTGCACTTTGAGCACTGCCAGCTAGAACCCTGCATGTCTGTGTCTCCTGAGACTTTTTCAGCGGGGAGCCTGTTTCTAGGCAGGGGTTGCAGCAACACTTCCCTCCTCCACCCCTCCCTGCTCAGTTGAGGGTGGGTCAGTAACTGCTTTTTCGTGCCTGTGCTAGGAAATTCTTATCCTTCAGTTGGAAAACACTGTTTAAATGGTTTAGGAGTACTGCATCTTCCTCTGAAGATTAGGAATTTTGTCAGGAAAAATTATGCAGGCTGGGTCTGTGTCTTCCAATGCATGACAGAATTCAATTGTGTTATGGGTCAAAAAATTATTAAGTCAAACACCTTTGCCTGAAGAGGGTTCCAGTCATATATGAATCCTTAAGTAGCCACCTGTAGAAATCATAGCTTTGAATGAAGTATTTTTGCATGAGAGCAAAAATGCCCCACAGAACTCCTCTGTTCCACATAACTGCATTGTCAACACGGTCCAGTGAGGCTGGCCCAATGAGTAATCATGCTAATATTTTTACTCATCTTTTCTAAAAGAGTTATACTGTATTTTTTTCCCAAGGAAATATGGTTAATCTTGGCCTTAATGCCTGTCTCAGCAGCACATCACTGGAAATTGTCTGAAGTATTTTTGAATCACATGCCAGTGAATAGTTATATCAAGATAACAAAAAGATCAGCATTTAGTGATTTTACAGTTTCCTGGAATCATCCAACAAAGTCTTGGGGAGTAACAAGATTTTCAGACTGCTGTTCAGTTGACTCCAATGTGTCTGTCTTAATCAATGCCAACTGAGCTCTCTCTGACTGCTTTTGTGGCCTCTCCCTTGAGTTTCAGGGCAAAGATGGAAGACTGAGGCCACTCTTCATTATCAAAGTCTGTGAGAGAAAGTATTGTTTGTTGACCTATTACTTGAGGGTAGAATACTGTCTTAGACAGTGTGCTGCACCTCATGGCATGCATGAAAGGAGATACCAACTTTAGACCACAACTGTGGGATCCTAACAAAGCTTTCAGTCACTCTTTCACATGGAAACAACCGATAGAACAAATGGCCATTGACATCAGTTAAATATTAAACATAAGCTATTCTTTGCTTTTTGTCAGGAACAACAAAACAGTTCAGTGTCATGGAAGTGCTGTCAGTAAGATGATGAAATGGGTGTGGGTGGGGAGGTTCCAGAGAAGGACAGAGCAAGTGGGTAAAGACTGGCACAAGAGCCAACAGCAGTACATGGTGAAACCGCTTCTCTCTAATTAGCGAAAACATTTCTAAAGAAACTTTTCTAAAAAAAAAAAAAGCCAAGAAACCAGAAAGCAATCAAAAACAGGTTATTGGAAATAGCCTCTTGAATAAATAGAGGGAAATAACCCACCTTCCCATAGGATAATCAGAGAGAATACATGCTGTTCTATGTCCCTTAACCACCATCTAAATAAGTTTATGATAAGCAGACTTTTAAATATACATCTTGCCATGTTAGCTACTGTGCCCTTGAAGATCAGACACCAAGATAGAAAGCGGTGGTGTTACAAGTCGATTGTGGGGAAGGATTAGTCCAGTTGCATGAGTTAACAAGGATATACACATACATATTTTATCAAAAGGATCACTGGACAGGAAACAAATCCAAGGACAAAAATTCCAAGAATCCATAATAAAGAGATTTTAAGCCCCAGACTTTCAAACCAGAGTTTATAGTACCCAATGCCCTATGTAGAAATGTTTTTAGACGTTTATTATCTGCAACTCACTCTGCAGTCAGTCAGGTCTGTAATATTAAGGGAATCATTGTTTTAGGAGTCTATTTAACACACCTCCCTTTAGCTCTGGTCATTGAATATGCATCTGAACTGTAAAAGTAGCTTTTGAATGGTAACATACTTCATTCTCAGCTGTCAGACTGTGAGACGCTATTGCTTGTTAATGTATGTTCGTCTGGAGTGGGGGAGTTTGGAGACTGAGAAAAGACGACAAAGGAAAAGCATAATCAGGAAAAGCCAAATGTCCTTTTCCATGCCTAATATATGTATTGTTCATCTACTTTTGGGCTGATGCTTGGCCTTCCTGCCAAGCTATACTTCTGTGAAGTTATGAGTGAGAGATGCTGTGTTGTATCAGTGGAAATTTTAGCAAATTAAGCCTAGATCGACAGGATACTGATTTCTTTTGAAATTAGTTTACTTCTGGCTAAATAGTTATCAGTGTTAAAAACTTCAATGCATTTAGGTATTAACTTCTTAATAATTTATATCAGTTTCTAGTATTTTAGTTGAGAGGAAACAGAGATTTTTCTTTCAAACAATGTACATTTATATGACTTTTTAATCACCATTTTTCCCAACCAGTATAATCTGCATTTTCCATTTAGATGTTGACATTTCCCCTTTCTCAGAATATTAATGCTTTCCTTTTAATTATAGTAATTTATAATACTAATTATAAATTTAGTTTTTAATTTATAATATAAATTATAATATTAAAAATTCTGAATACGAAGGAGTGGGATAAACTAATTTGCACAGATAATGAAAAGAAGAAATTCCATTCAGAACTTTATCCTAAAGAAAGCAAATTACTGTCTCATTACTTTTTCTTGTCAGAGATCAGAGTATACCAAAGGTTGGAGAAATGAAGATGAGTAAATACATATAGCAACAGAGAGAACACCAAGAAAATACATAGAGAAAAAGTAGAAACATTGAGAAAATGCATGCTGCACTGTCTCCTTCGACCACCCCCCTGAAATCTGGAAAATAGGTTATACTTCCCGTTGTATCTGTGTGTGAATGAAGGGCAATTCTATTGTAATCACATAGATTTGGAAAGGGAGGCTGTACCTCCAGTGCAGCTCTGGAGACCAGAGAAGAGTCCTGTCACTCCTATTCCTGCTGTGGATGCACTTAAATGATGACTTGTCCCTTTTCCTTAGTCTTTCCCTTAGATAGGCTTTTTCATCTCCTTTATCGTGATAACCTGTGGGTTATCACCTTCTCAAGATTTCCCCAAAGCAATTATCTACCACCACCAGTTATATTTGGAGCTTGTAGCCAGGTGATGGATTTTCTCCTGAGGCTGTAAATATTCCATGGATCTGACTCCCAGTTAGTGTGTGTGCTGAAAGCCATTAAGTTTTAGACAATTTTACCAGTGCATTTTAATGATACACTAATAGAACACATGGTTGCTACTAAGGATTTACCAAGTTCCAAAGTAATTTCTGAAAGTGTTTTGTTGGGGTTTTTTTTGGTATGTGTTCTAACATCCTAATCCTAGAGAAAGGGACAATCTTTAAATCCCCAAATTCCAACAGAACTAACCAAAGGAGTTAACCAGAAGCATTAAAGAAACCAGAAAAAAAAGTCCTTTCCTTTTGCTAGCTGCTTATCTACCCCTCCATCTGGAGTTTAGCAGCTGTTACCTTAGGTTCCATGTTCTCAAGCAGTCTCGAGGAGTAAGAAAAAGAGAAGCTCTCCTGCTTATGCTGTCACCACAGCATAAACTTAAAAAATGCAGATGGTCCAAAAATGTGACAGATTCATGGAGGGAGAAAAGAGATTTCGGACATACAGATAGGCATGTGAAATACAAACACAAGAAATGTGCCCATCATGTAAGTTATCATGTAATTTTAAATATTTGTCCTTCAAAATTGGTTATGATGGAGTCATAAATAGAATTAATATGTTTCTATTAACATCTAGAAATACTAGAAATAATTTCCTTTCTAAAAAAAGACAAGAAGGTGGTTGAGTTCTCCTTTGCTGTTGACAGTGCGAGAATTTGTTTGGATTGGAAGTAAATACTGTAACAAACTTAACTGGACTAACGTTTAACAAAACCCTGTGACAGACACTGTCCTTCTCTAACCCTTAATTCTGGAAATAAACAAGAAGGAACATTAAGTGAAGCAACAAAATTGTGCACAACTAATAATAAACAACCTTCGTTGCGACAACATGAGATCTTAATCAGTATTCACATGGGAATACTAGGCCTGAGGAGGAAGAGAAGTGGGTGGGCAAGTTACCCTATGTCACCTGTTTTAAGAAGATAGAGAGGACTTTAATTCTACATCTAAGCATCCAACAGGTCACAACTCACTATTTCCCCACATTTGGACTTTTTAAGTCTTCACTGTGTGTATCTAAAAGGCTTGTGCAGTTCACTTGAACCAGCAAATATTTAGAGGTCACCTTGGACAGTAACTTAAAAAGAAAATGTGTTTATGTCCTCTGTCAGTGTCCCTACCCTCTGACAGACTGCCACCATTTAGTCAGACCTTGCAGAAACAATCAGAGTAATATGTTTAGGCAAGACAAGTTTCTGCTTTCCCTTTTGTGTGCAGGAATAATCATCATCATCAATAAAAGAAAATGTCTCTTACTTCAAAAGAAAATATTTCACCTTTACTTGTGCCTAATATCTACAACAGCTCTAAAGCAATATCCTCAGAAGGCTGAAGTGTGGGATACAAGGGATTTCTGTATTACAGCTGGACAAGTTTTGCTACACTGGCTGGGTCTCTTCTACTGGGATTACTCTCTTTTTTTTTTCCCCCAAAACAGTGTTTGGTGTCACACATTTTATTTCTGCTGATTCAATAATAACTTGAAGTCTCCCCTTTCTTTCCCTAAGCGGTATAAAATGGGTTGGCATCAGCCCTTCACTAACTGTATGAATAATTTGGAAAGGATTTGTGTAAACTTACTGTTCTAAAAATTCCTCTTCTTTTTACAGCCCTCTGAAGATATGGTACCCTATGAGTCAGACCTCTACCGACAGCCCCATGACTATTACCAGTATCTCAACAGTGATGGAGAGAGTCATGGTGGTAAGTCAAAAAATACCTCCTTGGAGCATAAAGTCTCACGGGTTACCACAGGAAACAGATTTAGGACATACAAGAAAATAACAAATTTATTGCTGTGATAATATATAGGAGCATATTTTTGAATCAGGAACAAAAAATATTTTATTAATAATATTATTTGTTCCAATCTAGCAATTGCAACATGATTCTCTGAAAGAGCATTTTAAAAAGCACTCTATGATGCAAGTAGTTTCCAGGAAAGTGGGATCTCATTATCTCTATCCTTCGTTATCTTTACTGTATTTTAGTTTCCTCTGCAAATCAAAAGCATTCAAGTTGCTTCTAAACTTTTTGAGAATATGGATTTGCAACACTGTATTCCTCTTCTTGTGTTCCTATGTCCAATTCCCATTTCACTTAGGTCCTAGATAACCTATTTGTGCTTTTATTTTAATTAGGTTTCTTTGGTATTTAGCCTTTTTCAACTCCTTATATTTTTCTCTTTCTTTTGATCTTTATTGCATGCTGCCACACCTAACTTTAACTTTCACTCTTCCTCCAGTACACCCAAGTACTTCCTCTCTCTAAATCTATGTAAAACTTCCTTGTAGCTGTTTGTACATAAACATAGCTCAATGTAAAAATGCTGTATGATTATTTATTACTTCAATTTATGTATGTGATTTCAAAGCTTTGGTGTCTATATTTTAATGTTGTCTGGGCACTGGACTCTAAATCAATGCAGAGGCGAGAGCCTTGCTTTATGAATTTTGTGTCCTGTGCAATACAATGGTCCAGCAACACCACCCTGGAAATACCAGAGTCAATATTGACTCAGGAAGGAAAAGCACCGTTCTACTGTATTACTGGTGGCAGGTCCTGGAGTTTCCCTGAAAGACTCCCACTGATACAGCAACTAGACCCATTGCTGTTATGATTTAAGACATGAACTAATCATGTTTTGTCTGTGGCAACAGAAGCTATCTTAAAGAGCAGTGAGTTACTGAGTAAGATCACTCTGAGCATTTAGCTGAAAAAGATTCCGACCTAAATTTGTTCTCTACATTTCATTCAGGAAACACCTATGGTATTCTTAACACCTGAAGACAAAGAATTAATTCAGTTTTTATGAGTTATCTCATGGCATCTGTCAAGCCTCATTAATCAAACCCAGCAAATTCCACATGGAAATTCAGGGTTTTTACATTATACCACATACCTGTTTGCACACTCATAAAACAGGATAACATTGATTATTTCAAAAGGCAATTGTGACAATTAAACAATAAATATAAAAGATGCCATGTAGGAAAAATCATTGGGAAATAACTTTTCTGTCATTAAGTCTAGGCTACCTCAAGCAAAAACATCCCTTTATCTTTCATAATTTTATCACCCCATCTGGTTTACTGCCTATTTTTCTATTGAAAGGCTGTTCCTAAGCTACATTTCTCATATTACTTACATGATTTTACTCATCATAATGAACACAACAAAAACTGGATAGTGACCTATATGGGTTACAGCCTAAGCAGTACCTAAACCTGCACTTTAAACAGAAATTTGTCTGTTCCTAAAGTTGTGCTACACTTGTCTTAAAGACCCCAAACCCATATTTTCAACTTCTACAGTAAGTGCTTATGGAAGAGGCAACCTAAACCCAGCCTGCACATTTCAATCAAATTTTTATTTATGAAAGCACCTGTACTGTAGTTGGTTGTATATAAATATCTGTGCCCTATGCTATCCTAAATTACTCACAGTGCAAAAGAGTAATGAACAACCAAAAAACACAGTTGGAGACTAAAATCCACAAATTATTGTAGTTTCCTTCATTCCAATAAACATTGAAAAACCCAATTTTGGCTTTCATTTTGTATAAATAACAGAAGTACAGAGTCTTGAGAGAAGCAATGCAGAAGAATAGAAAAAGGATACCACAAAGTACATTTAGAAATATGTACTAAGTGTTCAGAACAAAGTGTATAAAGGCACAATGATTGAAAAACTGAGGGGGAAGTAATGAAAAGGTAGGTGCCACAGTGACAGAAACAAGAACCTGATTAGATAGGAGAATAAAAGAAGAAATAAGAACAGAATTATGAGGCAGAAGTTCAGCTTGGGGTACAGTGAGATCACTGACAGTACATAAAAATAATTTTACAGGTCTCCTCAATACCACTATGCACCTCAATACTACCAGTTAATGCAAATAGATGCCACTAGACAGAATAATACTTCTGATTTTGCTGACAAGGGACCGTTAAAGAAATAGGAAAATTTCCTGAGGTGTCAGACTACCTCTCTCTCACTGCTAGAAAATTACTTTTGTGAAAGGGAGATGGCAATGTCTTAATTTGTAGATTTGTGCTACATGCATTACTGTCCTTTTTCCTCAAATGTAGTACTGAAGGAAACCCTTACTCCATATTTACACAAGGAGGTAGTAAAATCCACAAAAAAAACCTGTAGATCTGTGCCATTAGTGAGTAATATGTAGGAAATAATTTCCAAAAAGTGAACACTGCAATTAACATGCAAAACCACAACATGATAAGTTTATCACCACAAGCATTGTGTGCGATTATTTTCTGTCCTGGCAGGGTAACTATGTTTTAAATACTGTAATAAACACAGAGAGACAGTCATGCAGGACAGAAGCTGCTTTGAGTGATCATGTATTAGTCCATCACCCTACCCTGAGCTTGTAAATCTGTAAGCGTAACACAGCATATTTTGTAACACTAATGCAATCTTAGTAATTACAAAATTCCACTGCAGCTTTGTCTCTATGTTATTACCAAACATGATAGGTTTAGTAAAAATCACTTTTTGTATGAAGCTTAGTGCTGACCCTTGCTCACTTTGTTGCTAGCCTCATGGAACTTACTAGATTTCATGATCTGGGATTTTATTTTTGTTCCACATCCTGGAGTAACATGACCATTCAGGAATCTCAGCTTTGATTTTATTAGTCCACATAGAAGAGGAGGAAAGTCCAAACATGTGAACCTTAGTCTTAAATGCTGTATGAAAAAGAGAAAGAATTCCAAACTTCATTAAAAAATCCCCTCCCTTCAAAGATATTCTCATGATTTGATGACGCCTGACCCACAGGCTTTTGAACATTTGGCATAATTAAAGTCACGAGGTTTGTAAAGTGAGAGCTAATAAGATTCTAACATTGTTTTAGATAAGACTGATGCTCTGCCAGGACCACAGCACTCTTCTCAAGAGTGATTCTGTAGTGTCTGATCAAGACATTGAGTTTCCGGTGTCCTTCAATATTTTTCTCATTTTCTCTACGGGTTTTTTCCTTGACTTATTTTTCCAGATGTGCAAAACAAAGTGGGAACTTATAAGCTCTGCAGTGTGGGGTTGTGAAAGAAACCCTCTCCTAGTTGACCATGTGTTGGAAAACCAGCCCAGCCCAGAGCAGAAGCACCCAGAGGCCATGGGCAGAGCTCCCAAGGGCAGCAGCTCTCCCGAGCCAGGCGGAGCGCGGTGCTGACAGAGCGCTCGCGTTTCCGGTCCAACAGCTGGCTCATGAGTTTCTGCACTGTTCTGCTCTGCACAACACAGATTTAGCCCATTGCTCCACATTTGTTATGAATACCTTCCTGGAGCCTGTTTCATATTCTGACTGCTGGTTCTATTATTCATCTATTATTCATCTATTATTCACCTATTAAAACAGGAGCAAAGCAATTTACAGTGATGAGAAGGCACATGAAAAAGTTCAGTCAGGTTTTCTCACTTGTGGAATGAGACTCTACCTCCATGGTGAATATTAACACAGTGCCTTTTCAGCATGGAGGTGATACCCTTAGGTATTGCTTCCCAACAGGCTGACATCCTCTCTGTCATGGGAGGGAGTTCAGAATTCATTACTGTCCTTCCTCTAACCTTTCACTACATACAAGACCAAAACAAACATGATCTCCATGCCTCTGTAAGAGAGAATTTTTTTTCACATCCTCTTTCACTTCACATGAAATTTCTCATAATGACTCCATTGTGTAGGTATAGCTTGGCTTTTAATGACATTTTCCTTTACCCAAAGAACAGGCACTTTCCATTTCTAGAATTTGTATCTCCTTTTTTCTTCCTTCCACCTTCATGTTTTAGAGAAAAGAACAAAATTGCTACGTGTAACTGACATAACACTAATAGACAGCATAGAAGTAAAGCATTTCTGGTAATTTAAATATCTGAACATACAGATATTTAAATTTTTCTCTTTTTATTTTCATGTGCAATAACTTAGCCAGGATGGTTAACTGCAGAAGGGCTTGTGGAGACAGATTTGTAATTTCTCTTCTAATGTTACTAAACCAATATTATTTTTACTAAGCACTACTGGGAAATTATAGATTTTCTAGATAGAATAAAGACTTTGCTCCCTGTCACAACTTGAATATTTGGACATAAGTTTGAGTTGAATTTCTGATACAGATTTTTTTGTAGTGTAATACTATTATGTCATTACTTTAAATCCTATATGCTGTGCTAATAGTATTATTCTATTACTTTATTTTTACAGCATCCTCTAATTCCATCAAAAAGGAATTTAGTAATTAATATGATAATTACTAATTAGTTATTAGCATGAATATGCATCAATAGTGTTCCACAGGTCAATTAATCTGCCAAGCAAAAAGTTAAAACAGTTCTGGAGCAACAGTAACCTTGTCATAGGCTCCAAAAAACTAAGAGGTACCTCAAAGTATAAAGACATTACTGCTGATAAAAAATATTTTTAAATAATCAACAGTAGACCACCCAGAGGTGCACAGACACTCACGGCTATGCATGTTGGAAATGTTCTTTGTTCTCTCTTGGCCACCATATTTGCTGCCAGTAGGACAGCTGAAGACCTGTGACTGACAGCCTCAGAGCCTTTTTCCTGGGCTTTGTCATCCCTCCAGCTGTGCATTGATCTCATTTGCTGTTGTGGATTATCACTGACAAGGGATCTTTGGGAATATACATTGCCCTCTGACAGAGCACTTTCCATGCAGCAAGCAGAGCCAGATCACTCAAGGAACAGGAGTTCAGATTATTCCTGTGATGTATTCTCAACAAGTTAATATGTACGGGTGCCCATGGTATATGGGACCTCAATGGGTGGCTCTACTTAGAGAAATCTGCAGTAATTTAACCCAGAGAAAACATGAATTTGTGTGGCTTTGTCTTCCAACTAAATGGAAAGGTTTCACACTGAAAGTGCTCAAAGCTTCTTACCAGGACACAGTCTTAGGTATATTATGGGTTTCAACTCACACACTCTGCTGTTTCCTGGGTCGAAGTAGATGTGGATGTGAAAACACCTGGGTCCTTTGCACCCATAAACCCCACTTTTTTACCCTAGAAACTGAAATTCTTCTCTTGAACTGCAACATGAAGAAGTGCTACTGTGCATTGTAATTATCTTAGGGCTATAAAATCCATACATAGCACATAGAAAGTGCCATACAACAAAGCAAAGGAATGACAAAGTAATGCAACAGCTCCCTGGATGCTTTTGCAAGCACATTTCCACCCCTTTTACATGCAGTGATGAGGTTTATTCATGAATCAGAAAAGCAGAAAGGACAAAAAAGTAAGTAAGTGCTGGTGTCATAAATGGTCTGACAGAGCCTCCAAATAAATTTCTATAGGCCTGAGCTTGAAGACAGCTGAAAGAGTTTACAGCTTCTCAGGTACAACTATGCTTGGTATAAAGATATCACTGAGTTCACTCTAAAGGAAACTGCATTCAAAGTCACTCCCCTGGATTTCAAATCCTCAATGTGATTACACTTAACTGTTTGAAACATAAATGGGGAAGGATGAGGAGAGAAGAAAAGGAATGAACTTGATATTTAAGAAAAATATTCATAGCACATTAGTATCCAGATAAGGTCATGCACAATAACATATATTGCAGAAACTGATAATTGTTCCTCTATAAATTTAACTATATCTAGGGGGAACATGTTCAATTCCATCCATTGTGTTATTGGAAGGATGTCAGCAGGGAGGGAGCTTGGAGAAGTGTACAAATGTGAATAGGGGAGTGAATATACTGATTTACACTGAAAGACTCAGAGCTGAACCTAGTTTAAGTGATAATTAGAAGTAGATTGTAAGAGTACATGACAGCAACCTGAAAACATGTGAAGGGAAGGACAGAAATGATTTTTAATAATTTAATAAGGGAAGAGAACATGGAATAATAAAATATAAATTAGAACTGTTACACAGAATATCGTAAAGAAATTTCAGCCATGCAGAAAATGATGCACAAAAAGGTAACCCTGGAAGATTAGTTCCAAGTTCAGTTAGAGCAGAGGATATAGTGTTGACGCTGATTTTAAAAACAGGTTGCACATAAATATGTGCAAAATTATGTATGCAGCTGTTGTATATGAGAAATAGAATTAGCAACTCTTCATATTTCTTGTAGTAAATTTTAAATTTTGAGCAGCAAATATGACATTCTAAAAAGATGGAGGCTTATGTTTAACTAAAAAAGCCAGAAATCTAAAACTGAGAATGATACGGAATTTCATTTCAAAGATAAATGAATCAGGAAACATGACAGTGGTTATTTAAGTACTTCTTTATATTTTTGAAAAAAAACCAAATTATCACAGAAATTTCAATTGTACTAAAGATAGAGTCTGCATTAGAATTTAGCCTTCCTGTATAGAGTGTACACCAGATTCCACACGTGTTTTATTCTCTAGTATTGGTACTTAAAAATGTGTGATATAGCAACACAGCAGGCAGTATTTAGAAAAGTGCCTTTTCTGCAGCATTCCTGAAATTTTGCTAGCACAGTAAAATAAAAACTAAAGATAGCTGCAGAATAGTCTTTACATTTTTTTCCACCTCCACATTTCCATGCCATGAGGAAGAGTGTAATAAGACTCTGACAGTATGTAAATCAGTAGAATTTGTTGTCTCAAGAATCACAATGTTTTGAAACTTGCTATGTTCTCTTCTTGAGAAAGGTGCCAGCATTAACATCTTCTGCATCTTGTGTTAAATTATCATTGAAATCCATCTCACTATCTGAGAGTATTGTCCAACTTAAAGTGGCCTAAGTATTACTTCCCAGTCACAGGAATTTATGAGATTAGGAAAAAAAACTTCACAGGGATATATACAGACTGTCAGCAGAGACAGACAGGTCAACAGGAGTGGTTTGGAGATGGCAGAAAGGGCAACAGGAGAAAGAATCAATGAAAGCCAGGTAAATGCCATGGATTTTAATCTTGCAATGACAGACAATCTATTTATACTTTCTTTAGATCATTATTGGGAATATCATCCACACCACATGCACAGTGAATTTGAGACCTTTGGAGACAATCATTTCACAGAACTGCAGAGTGTGCAGCCTCCCCAGCTGCAGCAGCTCTACAGGCACATGGAGATCGAGCAGATGCATGTCTTGGATTCTGCAATCCCAACCACACACATCGGGCTCAACCATCAGGTATGGTCACCAACCCCTGCTCAGAATTTCCAATGATAATGGAAAGAATATGATAGTGGTAAAGAGAATAATACATTAGGGAATGCACACTATTAAGTGAAAGAGATTGATGAAATGAGTTACTCAGGTTCTTAGGACATGTAAAGTTCTTCATTCTCAGGACAAATGTATTTTAAACATTCTTTTAATCTGGATAATGAGAAATCATGCTCCCCTGTCCCCATACCATCTAAAAAGAGAAGTGCATTTTGTGGAGGTGTTTGTAATTTCAAATTTTTGTTTCATTTGAAATGAAAATCAACTGGTTTGCAATTCTGCAGATGAACTGGACCTGAGAAGCTTTGTATCATCAGAGCAAGGCTACCCATGACTATTAAGAAGTAATTCCGAGCTTTGAAGTAGTAGTAAAGTTTTAAATATTTCCAAGGAACCCTGACAGTTTTATATGACTTGTTTGAGACATGCTAACAAAGACATGTCACTGGTAATTCTACCACAGAATGAGGAGACCCTACTTGTGCTTCTATCTGGGAGTAAATAAGTCACAAGCCGAAGCATCCTGTCTTGTCTTGGCTCAGATTTTACATTAAGCCAGGCATTTCCCTGTAAAATAAAGATACTCCACTATGCAGTAGTCAACCAAAGCACCAGTGAATTCTCACTGAAGCTGAAATTATGAGGTGTTCCATCATACTGCAAAGATACTAAGCACAGTGGGTGTGGAAATCACTCTTGATCCTACAAGAATATGCCCAAAGTCATTACTGGGAGCAGTAAGAAAGCTGGGAGATCTTGTGCTAGAGTTTCCCAATGTACGTGAAATGTCCTCAATACAAGACAGAGCAGAACTGAAGTTGGAGAAAACAGTGTTTGTTGATTACAGTGCTGCATATAATAGTACCCTTGCTGAAACTTTGTGAGAAAAACCACATGCATGGGTTTATCATTTTGGGTTTCTCTGCTCAAAGCAAACTGAAATTGTATGTCAATACTATATTAATCAAAAAGAAAGAAGAGAAAAAATAGAATGAGTAAGCTAACACTGACAACAGGAAACTGCAAGCCATCAAAAAATCAGGAATAGAATATAAGATGTAGATACAAACAAAGAATTAGGAACAGAAAGTTACAAATATAAAAAATGCATCATGGAACTGCAGTGTGTGGGAAGCTTCAAGTTGTTTCAGTTGCTCATTGCAACTGCTAATACATAATGTCCAACCATTACCTCTGGCCAAGGGCAAAGGATGAAAATGAGCCCATCTAGGGATGTCTTTGGAAGCACAACCAAAAAACAAGAGAAAGCATTTCTGCTTATCCCTGTTCATTCTACTCAGTTATCATCTTTCATTTCAGGATGAAAGGCAGGGAACTAATTTTGTTACAATTTTTGATAAAGAACACTGTGATCTCCCTGCCCCAAACCCTACCAAGCTGCAGAACTCACCACTACCCTCCTTTTCCTTACCAGCAGGGGATCTTTGGCTTTTTACTTTACTTTAGTTTACTTTACTTTTATTCCTATAATAGCTCATGCAAATAGTACTTGGCATGCTCTGAAATTCAGCTTCTGGTGTGTCTCAGTCACAGTCCCAGGCAAAGAAACAGAAGCAGGAAGCAAGTTTTAACCCTCCTCTAAATTTGCTCGTTTTTAACTAGCACACTTGTCCTGCAATATCAGAGTTACTCTTTGCAGTAAAGGAAGAACATGCAAAGGTATTTCTTTAATTTTCTGTTGATATCACATTACTTTGTGAAATAAAATTTGAAGTTTATAAACTTCAAAGTTTATAAACTGTTTATCCTGTTCATAAACAAGATCTGTTTGAAAAGTTTTGTTAGCCTGCCAACAGGGGTCTCAGAAATAATAAAATAAGAAAAAAAAAAGATTCATTCTGAAGGGAGAATGAAAGAGAGGGTTGGAAAGCTGCAAGAACTTTAGAAACAGGAAAATCACATCTGGGGGCCACAGACCCTGAGAACACATCAGAATATGGAAAGTAGCTAGTAGTTCCTTAAGTTTTCTCTCTCCAGAACTGTATTAATAACATGACTCTTTATAGCACACAGGCAGGTCCTTTGTGACTCTGCCCCAAAACTGTGTGACACCGTATTGCCCTTGCCCAGTTTCAGGTGCAGAGGAAGTGTAAGCAAAGGTACAGCAGTCAGGGAAAGTGGGGACAGCGTGGGGAAAGCTTACTCAACTCCCCAGGCCGGCCTCTGCAACTACCTTTGCTTGAAAGACACCATGTCCCCTCCCACTCTCCCACTGTCCCACTCCAGCCTCAGAAAAGCAGTTCCTTACTCCCATACGACCTCCCAAAACACTCCAGGTTTCCACAGCCTTTTTCTCCGCAGGGGCACCAACCTCTGCTCCCCTCCCTTGTAGGACACTGTCCCACCTTCTCATTCCCCTTACCCCATGGCACAGTCTCTCCCTTCCTTCCTACCCAGCCCTGAGGCTGCAGCTTTCTTAACTGTAAAAAGCCGAAGGGGACTGTGGTGAGGGCTGAAGTTTCGCTCCTGGGGATCTGACAGGAAGCTTACACACACTCTTGCCCAATCCTGCCCTTCCTGCCAGATCGGCTGCAGCCAATCTGCCAACTCATTAACTGCCAGCTGCTGTACCCCAAACCAGCCCTTGGCACACGCCTTATTGGGACATTTTAAGGTGGTGTAAAACTCATCCGAAAAGCACCGCTCGGCCAAGCCCAGCACAGGGTAAGTGGTGTGACTCATGAACACCCACTGCCCACTCCAGCATCTGAGGTCCCCTGGGGAGGGCGTCAGGCTCAAAACATCCTTTCCTGGTGAAGGAGAAGAGCAGTACAAAAGGAGCAAACTTTCAAGGACTATCATCTGTCCCGTTTCATGAAAGCTATGCAAGATGTGCTGTTGGGTTTGGGGGATGTTGGTTGGGGTTTTTTAATGGTGGGACTGGGTTCTTATTCCCTGCCCCTCAGACTGACCTGTTTCACATTATTAAACAAGAAGATGCAATAATTTGTGGTCATATTTCCTAGCAAACCAGACCACAACTGAGAATTTACAGAGCTGAGGTATATTCCACACTGCTTCTGACAACACCTCTATATAAGGGCAAGAGAATATAACACAAAAACTGGCTTGCTAGCTTTACAGATGAGAAATTCCCCCCTAATGGGGAATTTTCAGATAGCCATTTGGGAAAAGAAAATATGGGCTGATATGATATATCCTTTATCTTAGTGTTAACACTACTCTTCTCCTCATGGGGGAAGTTTAAGAGAGAAAGCTGACAGACTGGTATAATCCCACTCCAAATTTGGATGCAGTCCCAGAGGGTTAGGGTGCCATCAGGAGGTACTATGCCTGAGAAAGGAAGAAGACAACAGAGCCAAAGCCAGACATGATGGGGCAGAACTGTTCATCTCTTTCAAATTTAGTTCCAGATGGTCTGTGTTAGGAAAAAAGTTGTTCTGAAAACCAGTTTCACTCTGGGAAAAGACAACCAGGATCAGAAACTCATTAGGGAGAAAGCGAGCTTTGGGGAGAAATGAAGGAAGAGTGGCAGTATTACTTACATAGGATATAAGATGTGAGAAAGTTCTGACATTCACAACATTATTCATTCTCCCCTCTCGTAAAGGTGCAACATTGTACATGTGTAAGTGTTGACTGTTATCTGAAAATGTTTCTTAATAGGTTTTTTAATAAGATGGCCTTTATTATAAATGTCAACAACTAAGTCACTCAGTATTGCACTAAACATTTTCCCCTACCACTTACTTTCTCCCCCCTTTTCTCTTACATTTTCTTTTTTAATCTTGATTCCATTGATCTGTATCAATCCCTTCTCCCTCTACTACTCTATTCTCCAAAAGGTGTCCTATTTGCCCCGGATGTACTTCTCTCCACCTCAGCCCAGCTCTGACGAGGAGGACATAGAGAGGCAGAGCCCCCCCCTTGGAGGTATCAGATGGGGAGAATGATGGTGTGGACCCCGGGCCTGGAATTATGCATGGAGAAACAGGTCAGTGAAAACAGAAGAATTTTGTCAAGCTATGAACAGAGCAGGTGTTATATTTCCATGATGATAATGAATAAAACTGTAGAACTGCTGTGCTAGTATTTTATGCCACTGCCAAAGCTTTTCTTTCCCTGTCTCCTTGCACTCTCCCCTCCTTCGAATCTTTCACAATGGTAACTATCTCAAACCTCATTTCTTAATGTACTCCCCTGCCTCCTTCGGCTTTGTCTATTCAGGCTTCCTGAATGGAAATGGCTTTTGCCATTTCTACTCCCATTTTTATTAACAGCCAGGAAAATCAAAAGAAGAAAGTAAAGGAAGTACCAAAAAAAAAAAAAATTAGCTGTCTTTGCTCAGCACCTGAGAGTCACATTCTGTATAACCTGCTAAAATTAGGTTTAGGTTAGTTTTGAATTAGCAATATTTTTCAATTAGCTTCAAATTAGCAAATTAATTTCAGAAACTTAGCCTTTGGAATTGCTTATTCTTGCTTTTTCTTCTTGGTACTTCAACCCACATGTTGTCCTCACAGTGTTGCATTGTCTACTGTTACAAATGCTGCAAACTGAAGAAGTTATGCCTCTCCCAAGCTAGCTGAAATACTTAAATACTTTCTGCTGTTTCACCAGGAACTGCACACAAATACTAATGCTCCACTGGCTTCCTTCTTTGGTTCTCACACAGGCAGCAAGAAAAAGATACGTCTGTATCAGTTCCTTCTGGACCTTCTTCGCAGTGGGGACATGAAGGACAGCATTTGGTGGGTGGACAAGGAGAAAGGTACTTTCCAGTTCTCCTCCAAACACAAAGAAGCATTGGCTCATCGCTGGGGCATCCAGAAAGGCAATCGCAAGAAAATGACCTACCAGAAGATGGCACGGGCTTTGAGAAACTATGGCAAGACAGGGGAGGTCAAGAAAGTTAAGAAGAAGCTGACCTACCAGTTTAGCGGAGAGGTGATGGGAAGGGGGGCCACTGATAGGAAGCATTATCCTCACTGAGGCCATGGGACCCTAAGCAAGAAAAATATTGAGAGCTCCTGGCTGGATACCAGTAGAGGAGATGGACGCATCTTTCTCTTTGCTTCCTGTGCCCCCTTCTCTGCCTTTAAACAGCCCTTATCATCAGATGTTTCTGGTACGAATTCCCTTCTTCAGCATCTGAGAATCCTAATCATGACAGAATTCTTTGCTTCCATCCTCCAAGTTGGACAGAGTTGGGAAATTTAAATGATGTACAAATATATTGCTGTCAGGAGCGATTTTGTTTTGGTTTGGTTTGTTTTTTTTGATTGTATTGTAACTAAAGAATACAGCCAATGAAGTTTTGCCTCCAGAGGTGGTGCTGTGTCACTCACAGTGACACTGCGTTAGCTTCCAGCTTTTAAACTAGCATTAATACAGGCTCTGCCGCAGCTCTCAGAGCTAGAGAGAAGTTTGCAGATCTTGGAATGATACCCGTTCTTTTAAATAGTAATAAGATGTACATATTTAATAAAATTACATATAATGAATTTTGATGTTTGCATAATAAATGATTTCTTCACAAACAAATGTCACACATTCAGTTGTGCAGATACAGCTCCTGTGTGGTGTCTGGACATAAGGTGCACTGTGTTGTAGGGCCTTATTCATCTGTAGCTACTTTTTAATTTACCTGGAAACATCATCAATGGTGTCAAACTCAGTAACAAATGTAAGAGGTGAAATACATTACTCTGAAAGAGATTACAGTACTGAAGGAAATTTAAATATATATGTATGTATGTGTTTCTCACTATTTTTTCCTGTGCCAAAACCCTGCCAGTTGAACATTTTCTGGTTGTGTTTACCAAGAATTGCATTTACACCTCCATCTTGTTTAGAATGTAACAATTAACCATGTTCTTCTGCAGTTTTAGTTATTTTCCTGCTCCTGTTCTTTTGTTTTGCGTTCCCCCGCAGTGATGCCTTGATTCTAGCTCATGAATCTTTCTTGGAAATAAGTTGTGTTTAATCATGTCTTTGCAGAATTCCAGTACAAAAGTGTTTCAAGATTTTAACTGTGGATTTTAATCCCTACTGTAAAACAATTAATAGTAACTGATAACAACTGCACTGTGCAGATAACACTCAAAATGCAAAATAAATGATAATTCAATACCTGAGACACCATGGTAAGTTTACCCAGTACATCTAAACACAGAAATTAAATCCAAATTCAAGCAGCGGTAAGAAAATTAACATTTTAAGTTTTAACATTATTTAACATATCTCAACTGTTTCAGTCACTCAAAAATCAGGAAATATCATCATGACTTTCCCAAAATAGATGTGGTGAAATGAGGTAGATCGAGAATGAAGAGAAGAGAGTTTTTTAGCAATATGGAAATGTGGTACAACATGCCAAATATCACTAAATAACTTGAAATTTTTCAGAGCTTGCTTCTCACTGAAACCAGAAATAGTTGAAAGTGATGATCTTCTTACAGACCAGAGTTCTCAAAATTAAATCTAAACACAGTCAGTGTTATCTACACTAACAATCTCACTTTGGAAGTGAAAAGTCTGGTGACATCAGGTCCTACTATGTCTCTTTGGAGCCAAACTAGAAAGAAGCTCCTGGTTAAAAAACATCACAAAGTACTACTTCCCAGTTCTTGTTCCAGGTTAATGAACATGATAAATACATCAGTTGGTGCCAAAAATTAACAGAGTTATCTTTCATGGTTCTAAAATTCTTGTAATTCAACTTTTAGTTACTGTGCTTTGAGGATCATGTCAAATATTTTTCATTCACTTAGGGTTAGGATAAGGCAAATTAAGAAGACATTTTGTTTCTAAAATTGTACTGGAAGGATTTACTTCCTATAGGAAATAATGTAATACTCACTAAATTAGACTTGGATAACTCCATCTGTATCCATATTGAAGTTTCAGGATGGAAGCTGAAGATGATGAAGACAGCTCTCAGAAGATGAGAACAACCCCAAACACTGACACAATTAAGGTTCCTTCTTGCTGAGCTAGAAACTCGGGACTTCTCTGCTTGGTACTGATGATGACTCTCCACTGCTGGCCTGGAATTAAAAAGAGATTAAAGACATTTGCACTTATCAGACTTACAGACTCGATATTCAAGAAAACTAGAGTAATAATTCCTTTCTCCATAAAAATATCTTTATCACGAACACAACTCCAAAAGCAGAACTGATCCTTCTCTGACACTGTAATTTGGAGGAGAAGGATCATTTCCTCTTGCAGGAAAACTATGATAGCTGAAAAGAACCAACTGGTGAGTTAATTGTGGAGATGCTTAGGATATCACAAAAGTAATTTCAAGCTTACCAAAAAGATTTCTAAGATCTATCAGACCTATTTTTCCATTTCCCTAGCAAGTCTTGCATAAAATCCAATTAGATGCTGGAGAAATAATACAAAATTAAAATAAGCATTCAAACAAGAACCTTTAAATGAGCTATTTGAGCACTGTGCATTACTATAAAATGTTAATTTACAGCAACTACTTAAATTTGAATTAAAGAATTTGAATTTTACACTGGTTTTGACCATGAAACATGGAAATAGAAGAATCTGAGAAAAATATTTGGGGGGACAGTACTGTTAATAATTTTAAAAAATTTAATACTAATATCGAATATACTTTAACAAGAAAGTTTAAAATATTATCTCCAAAGCTGAGAACTTTTTCTCTTCCTCTTGTTAATGCTTTGAAATACTGTTTCTAAAAATATTCACTCCCCATCTGTTTCTGGTTAGGTTTTTCATCTGTGGCAAAAAGAGTGAATAGCCATGTGTTGCAGCTGTGAAGGAGACCAAATGATGATACTTCTCTGCCAGAACACTGTTTGTCTGCCACACAATCCAACTGCTGGGGTCACTGGGCTGTCTAAGCAAGCTGAATTATCACCATTCAGCTGCACATGCAAGCAGAAGCTCTTTGACTGTTTTAGACAAAAATACCAAAATGAATATGACCAAATCACAGGTTCTGAAAAATTACAGAGGAGCAAGCATTCCATTTTCTCTGAAGGTGGCCAAGTACTGGACAGGCAGAGGTGCTTGAAAAAGGTCGGGGGGGCATCATTATTTGGAGAGATGACCGATGATTAGCACAAGTCTTTGGAACATTTTGCAGTCCACTGCTGTTAGAGATCATCAATCCTCTTTCAAAGCAAGTGTTCATACTACAGCTGGATATTCAGTTTATATTTGGCCCTTTGCAGCCTGCTTTAAAAATCAGTTTTATTAGCTGCCAAATGGTTCCTAATCAATTCTTGTGGAAAGATTATTCAGAAAACTATCAGTGAGCTAAATTCAAAATACTGAACTGCTCCTACAATATATTAGACTCCCTGTAGCTGTACATCAGAGGCATCAAAGTTAGAAAAACTGCACTGGCTATACTGATAATCTGCTTAATAATAATTTATAGTGGCAGCATGTATTTTTAAATTCTATTCAGTCAAAGAGAGTTTTAGACATTTCTAGATGTAAGCTACTACTTACCTACATTAAACAGAACTAATTTAAAGGTGCTATTATTTATTTTTACCTGAAAGCCCACATTTATTGAATCCTCTAAACTTCTTGAAAATACATATATATACATCCTAATATATATGCTGGAGGTTTTTTGTCTCCTCCTTCATGAAATTTTATCTCTATACCCTCATTTCAAGGTTCACACACTGACAGAGTTTTATAATCCATGTTTGTCTTCACTTGTGATTACAACCAGGCTTAGGCTCTATACATTGCCAGGTTTCTTTTCCTCAGTAAGACTTTTGTCTTAGTTTCTTTTTCTATTTGTATCACTTCATCTCTTTGCCTTTCTTCCACTTCTTATTTTTTCCTCCCTCATTCAAATTTCCACACAACAGAATTCACTTCATAAACATCAAGCTTAATTCGAACTATAGTGCCAGCTTCATAACTAGTACATATATCACGTGACAGTTCAATTCAGTCTATTTATACTATTGCTCAAAATTTTCCTTGTACTCTAGCTGCACATTGTAAATTCATAGCAAAGACTTTATTACTGATGACAACACAATAAGTGTTTTTAATCTGAGAATGCCCAAAACAGCATGCTCACAATGGAAATCCTACACTTGTGTATTGAAAATGTATGAATTAGGGATAGAAAAGACTATGATATGACACAGACTGTGGTACCAATTCCAAAAATTTGCATTTATTTCTAATTTATTTTGTGTGTTAACTTGTTATTTTACCACCTTTCCTTGTTCTAAGAAATAGTCAAACCAGATTTACATAGTTTTGTATACCCATATATCTAAAACACTAAAAATGTAGTGCTTGTAATAAATACACTACTGTAATGAACCCACTAATATATTACAATCGAGTAGATGAAGAGCTGGCTCTTTAAAGCAACTGTGACGCTAGCTAAAACTTAACCAAGTTTCACCTTCCTTCTCTAACAAATTTGCACATTGCAATTCAGTTGGCTCAGCTGAGCCTGTGCTATTAGAGAAATCTGTATATAAACCAAATAATCAGAGTCCTATTCCAAGAGCTGGGGAATGTGAACTTCTTCCAAAAACCATGAAAACAGCAGTAGGCTGAGATATTCTTTCTCATTTCCTCACTCATAACTCATCCGTGCCTGCCTCAGCCCAACACCTCACATCAGCACACAGGATCACAGAGCAACCTGGGTTGGAAGGGACGTTTGGAGGTCACTCCATCCAACCCCCTACTCGAAGCAGGCCTAGTAGATCAGGTTTTTCAGGGCAACTTTCTTTCCATTCTTTGTTTCTTTCCATTCTCTCCACTCATCCAGCCACATCCTCCTTCTTCATGCCTTTAGTTCCCCACAGCGTTACATTTTGCTATTGGGGAGCCAAAGCAGTACGTGAGAATGAGCAGAGCAGTCTATGGACAGGAGGGGAATGAGGATGTGGTGGAGCAGATAAGGGTTAGCAGGAGGTGGTAGAGGAGAAAGAAGGGTGGGAGGAGGTATTGGGGAGACCAAGGTTATGCAAAGGATTGGGGAAGCGGCTTTGTGGTAGGAAGGAATGCAGTTTCTGTGCCTTAAGGGCTCCCTTGAGCTTCTGTTTTAACTCCCCAGCAGCAGAGCAGCAGCACTCTAGGTATAAGAAGCCCTTTGACCACTGGTGCCTTTGTGCAGAATGCTTCAATTCCTCTGCCTTATGCAAAATGAAGAATGTTTGGGTGCTGAGCTGGGCATTTGCTTATACAAATCAGTTTGGGTTCTTTTAGATTTACCTAAGTTCCTGAGTTTTGGGTGTCTGCTTTCAGAAACATAATTTTAGATTTCTTCTCTAGATAGTCCCTCTTCAATTTTTTCCTGCTCACTCACACTGAAAGGTGCTTTCCTTTCTCTGCCAGGCTGAGCTATCAATTCCCAGCTCTTTGTTCAGCTTTTCTCCATGCCTAGATTCAGCCAGTAGATGCCTCCACATTTAGTAGATTCCAACTGCTTTGTTCTCAATGTCCTTTTCAACTTTTGCCCAGCTAGTTTATTGCTTCCTCTCAGGCCAACTTTTCTCACAAATGCCTCCAGTCAGCTTCTCTTTATGTGAATGGTTCTCAGTTCCAATGTATTTGTTCAGCCATTTACAGTTTTCCCATCCCACATCCTCTTACAGTTTCAGTCTTATCACCAGTTCTCTTCCCTCCACCCCATTTCTATCCCAGCTCCCCATCTAATATTCTTGTACTTTGAGAATCCATTTCAAATCTCTCCCATATTACCTAGAAAAACCAATTTTCTCCCCCCATCCATGCCCTTCTATCATACATTTTTATTTCCTCTTCCCACTCAACTTGGTGTGACCCCTTCCCCCTCTGAAGTTCCAACTATTTGCCCCCCAGCTCTGCTGCTTCTCCCCTTTATTTTGATGTGCCTGAGGGAGATAATGTTTGGAGCACAGAACACAAAGGTTGTTTGCTTTCAGTTCAAGTGTGTGGATTAAGTCCAATTCTCTCATTAGCCCAGAGATAAAAGCATAGAAAACTCTGCTGACCCCTGCACTAGACCTCATTGGCACAAACAAAACTTCTTCAGATGATGAAATGTAGAAAGTTCTCACTGAGCATATGCAAGCTGCATTGTTCCCCCATAGTCTAGAATATGCAGCAACGCAGATTGTTTATCATGAGGCCACTTAAAAGAACATCCCTGAAATGAAAGTAAGTTACTGTCAAATATACAGAAAGAACTCAAATATGGAGTGCAAAGGGTAGGGACACAAAACAGTTGTGTAGAGGGAAGCTCAAATAAACAGGACCAGCATTACCCAAATCTCCTAACTCCTGTAAACTCAGGTTCTGTCAGTAAGGTTAAGTGGTTTTGCACTGTACGCACCAGCACTCTGTGATTCAAAAACTCAAAGGAAACAGTGAGGTTTAGGCTGGATATTGGGAACAGATTCTTCACCCAGAGGGTGGCTGGGCACTAGAACAGAACTCCCAGGAAAGTCACAGCAGGAGCCCGCCAGAGTTCAAGCAGCATTTGGACAACACCCTCAGACACATGGTGTGAGTATTGGGGCTGTCCTGTGCAAAGTCAGGAGTTGGACTTGATGATCCTTATGGATCCCTTCCAGCTCAGGATATTCTATGATTCTATGAGCACTTCAGGGGATGAGTCCTGCTGGGCCTGTGCTCTGCACTGAGCCATCTCAGCTGTCCCACCATTCACAGCAGTCAGTCTGCAGCCACTGAGGCAATTTCACTGCCTTGTCCTCAGAAACTGCCGAACCACCCAGGAGGTGGTATTTTCATGAAACAAAACAAAGCGGCAGAGAAGCAAATAAACAGAAATAGAGACAAGAAATTAAATGGCATGACAGAAACTACCAGGAAAAGAAGCCCAAAATAGAAAAGTAATATATAGAATTTCTGCCTGGATAGCTACATTTGGGCAGAGTCACAAGGACCTGAATACACAGCCTTTTAATAAGAAGTTGGAGAGTCTTTTTAAGAGGAGGTGCTGTTAACTTTGGCTATAAATAATAAACCCTTGGTTTTCTCTGCATAAGCCATGGTGAAACTATTCAAAATCACACAGCCTTTCACTGCAGGCCACCAATTTCTGTCATTTTTAAACTTGATTTTGAATTACATGGTGAAAGCTACTGTCTGAAGCACAGAATAATAATTTAAGAGTAATTCTTCTGACAAGGAAGAATTTTCCCTCTCACACACTTTTTAAGCAAAGGCCCTGAGATAGATATTACACGTTGCTTCACTGTTCTTGTACATCAGTTTCAATTGAATGCAGGATGAAACTTCACACACTTGCTGAACAATTATCTGGTGTTGCAGTGCACTAGAAAGTAGTTATCACAACCCACTACAAATCTATTTTGGGTCATTGAAATTATGTGCAAATATGCAAATTATTTCATTTGCATAGAAGTTTTGTTATTAAAAGAAGCAATAGATATGATATGATATGATATGATATGATATGATATGATATGATATGATATGATAATATAGAAAATGCTAGAAAAAAGTTTACTATTATAACAATGCTGCCACCTGGTAACCTAAGGTGTAACAGCAGACAAAACATTCATTTTTCCCAGCCTTGCACATTTGAAATGTTACTTTAAATAACATAAAAAATCACAAAATCTGCAAAGTTATTATTAGATCATTTCCCTGCATCAGATTAAATCCTCATAGCTCTGTTTCATTGTGGGGAAGAAGTGAGATCCGAGTCCTTTGAAAGGTTTCAAGTCAAAGCAAATAGCCAAAATTTTCTGACTCCCAGTGAAATACATATTATGGTAACTTGTGCTCCACTAGAAACAGAGGCAATGGAAAATAAGCACAGGCAACATCCTGCCTGTCTTCCTCACTCAAGGAAGCATTCGGCCCCAGATCAGGAGAGGTAGCAGCAATGTTTCTTGCATGTTCACATTAGTCCTATCAGCCTACTGAGAGAGTCAGATGTGAAAGACAGACACAGTGACTGATGTGCTGCTTGCACACTGGTCTGTTCTGAACTCCATGCCAAAAGATGAAATCCTTTAAAAAGGAGTATTTTACAGGATAGTCAAGCTGGGGGAAAAAATTGAATTTTTTTTCTTTTAATTATTTTGTCAATACTAGTGGTGGCTAAAATATGCTATATATTTGGCCTCCAGAGTTTGTCTGGTAAAGCTGAAACCTCAAAATTGATAAACCATCACAATGATAAAAGAATGATTGTCCACAGTTACTGTTTTGCCATATGCTAAATATATGAATAAACAAGAAGCAATGATTATAGCATGAAATGGCCATACAAGAATAATTTTCTAGTGAGATTTTCCTCCAGGTCTTTTCTATATGATCAAGCAAAATTGAAATGTCTAGTGGTATAAAACAGAACCTTGGAACTATTTTTAAAATGATATTTAAAAGAAGAAAAAAACCCTTGCTAGTTATCAAGAAATGTATGCTGTGTATCAAGTGGGTGGATGGGGAGGGAGAACTAAAACTATTTAAGTAGTGTCATGCTTTCTACTTGTGACTGCAAATGTCAGTAATGTGTAAGTGTCTCTGCAAAAGAAAGTTTTTTCCTTAAGGTTCCGTTAGTTCTACAAATACAGTCTTCAGCAGAAGAGCTAAAATAAGAAACAAGAAAAACAGTTTCTGAGGGGCTGTTCAGCTCTGACCCAATTATGACAAAAACAAAAATTGAAATAAGTGGTAAGAATGTAAGCAAATACACACTTAGAGTAAGCAGGAACCAGCATACAGGAGATGTAACTACCAGATCTAGTTTGCTGAATGTGCTCTAAACATGGCAGTGTTGGACTTCTTCATGCAATACATGCCCGGAGCTAGAAAATGCACTGTACACATGTGCAACATCATATGGTTCTCTGGTTTATACCAACAGATCAGTGGTAGCCATTCTTGGGTGGCTCGAGCTCCCTGGCTCCTGGAACTTGGCTATATTTATCCCAGCTGATGTAGCCTGTCAAGTGTGTCCTGCTGTTGATAAGGTGCTGTAGTTGACAACAGTGGGGGATCAAGGGGAGGAGCAGGATGGGGGCTTCCATCCAGTGCTTCTTTAGGGGTCTCAAAAGCCCTGCAGTCACATTCCTGTGTAACTCATACCCTGCTTTCCAGATGCAACTGGGAGCTTCTTCAGAAACAAAGTGAAGATGCCAGAGCCTGTAAAGAAAACAGGTAAGGATCATAACTGACAGACAAAAGTAAGAACAGCTTGACAGGGAAAAATGTGAGTAGATTGTGTATTCTAGAGAAATGAGATGCCTCAGAGGAAAAAACATAGACAGGAAAAAGAAATTTTATTTTATTAAGTTATTAATGTTAATTAATATTCATTAATTTTATTAAGTTATAAATGTAGGAGATGTTAAGTGATCTTGCAGAGAAATCACTAACCCTCAGCCACAGAACTTTCTCAACAGACTATGGATGAGGAAAAAATAGAGGTGAAATGCATATAATTCTCAGATGCTTTTAATTTCTCATTTCCTTTCCTAGCCACCTTTAGGACTCTGAAAAAAAAAAAAAGGCTTATAGTCTCTGTCTCGGACAGCTAAATAGTATAAACCTCTCTTGCTTTTATTTTGGGCTTGTGGGGTTTTTCCCTTGACAATTTGTAGAAGCATTACTAGCAAAATTTGATGGTATTTATTGTTAATGAAATCTCTGTGGAAATGAAAGCAAACAGTAGTTGGTTTGGAGTTTATTCTTTCTAGTTCTTTCAACCACTAACAATAGAACTCTAGGAAAAAAAGACAACATTTTACTGTGAAGAATATATGCAATTTTTTTTTCCCTCGCCCTCCTTCATCCTTTCCCCTTGAGCCAGAAGATAACAAGCCCTTTTCAGAAAGCCAAGGTCACAGAGCCACAGAGAAAAATTCCAGGAAAGTATTTCAGATTTATGAATATTTTAATTTAAAATCTTCAGATGAGGAATCACTGAGGCTGCCCACATAGAGAAGGCCTAGGATGGGGTGCAAGGTGCAATGGATCTGGTGTTTTGAGGAGGAAGACAGCCTGGGTAGAGAATGTAGAGAGTTTAACCTCAGGACACCTGCAGAGAAAGATGCCTCAGGAGCACTTTGTGTCCACAAGTTTGGGAAAAAAAACCTGACAAAAGCTGAACTTATGATTGTTTGTCAAATGTGAACGTATTCAGTAGTCAGGCCTGGAGAAACTTGTACTAAATCTGGGATTCTCCACTTTAGAGCTGTCACTTCAGTGATGCCAGTGCATACCCAGAATCACCACTATCTAAATTACACTACAAAGTGCACGTGCTTTTAATAATGTGCAGTTTCCAGAGTTAGCCAGTGGCAGCTGTGGAGACTTATAATCAATGGCCTTTGTGCTTTGCAAAGGTCTGAGCAGGCATCGGTCTCCTCTCAGTTTGGCCAATGAGACAATCTCCTATGGTCACAATAACAAAAGAAGAACTTGTTAAGAAGAACCTTCGTTTGACCAAAATATTCGAAATCAGCCACTGCCAAAGGCAGACCCATTACACACCCAGAGGCTCTCTCATTACAAACTGCAAAGCACTAAAGCATGGTTAACTCCAACAAGATTCTTTGTGTTCCCTCTATATGATAACCCTAAAGCAACAGTGGCGTCAGCAATCTTTCCATTTTATTACAAATATAACATCATTTCATATTCATAAGGTTGCCATTTCTAATGAAAGTAGGTTTGAATATAAAAGAGAAATATATATTTGATCCTGTAATTTTAGACAAAAACCTGAAAATATAAGCTGCAAATGTTCAGTAATCACCCTAAAAATGAAAAAATCATACTCATATTCTGCTTTTAAAGTTACATTATTTTTAAGTTTTATCGAAATGTCTAATTGTTATGAATGCAGACAAAAAGAAATACAACAGAGTAGGCAAAAATTGACAGTGTGATCACCTTGGCATTATGACTTCTGATTTCTAATTGTTTAACTGCCTTTAAATTAACATTTTCATTTTCTGTGAATGAGAGACAATGTCTTTGTGAAGATGCCCGCTTTTGCTGGCTAATGGCGAAGAGAAATTCTATTCCAATTTATTTCTCCAGAGAAATCTAACAGGTGTCTAACACCACTAGTCCTACACAGTTCTTATGAACAAACCAGACCAAACACTGGGATTATCACAGCAGGGGGAGGAAAAGCTCTTGTTACCACTCTGACCGAGACAGAACCACTCACATGCCCCATAACTTTTAGAGAGGATCTTCTCGATCTCCCAGGAGACACTAATCCCTTTGGTATTCTATTTCATGTTGTTTATACAGTTCAAGCCATTTCAAGATGGGATAATGTTGAGCACCAGCTCAGGAGGGCCAAATAACCATTGAGTAATTCATACTTGGATAATTCACAATTCCTGCATTTCACACATCATAGAGTTAGATTACTGAAGATCCCACAGAAGTCCCTAGTCTGTATTACTGAAATTTGTGCATCTGGTGTATAGGCAAAAGAAAATTCTTCATGTCAAAGAATGATCAGAGATGTTCTGCTTATATTTGCTGTTTTAACAGGACTTTTACATGTTAAAATAAACAAACAACAACAAAACACCCAAAAAAACACACTAAAACCCCCCCAAAATCCCACCAAAAACCAAAAAAAAACATTGAATGAGCCATTAAACTTAAAATCGTGTGGTGAAGAAGGTTTTCCAACAGATATTCTTTCACTTTAAACTGCCCAACTAAAATACTTCAGGATAAAGCACTCCCCTAGTTATTTCAAGAATGCCAAAAGAACTGTCTTTGCATTCTAGAAAATCTACACCATCCACAAGAGCAACTGGATTCATAAGACCTATAAGAGTTTAGTGTTAGAGCAAACAATCAAACTTTGAAAAGCACCACTTTTTGCAGGATTCTGTTGCAGAAACTTTGTTCTTCTCCCTTTGATTTAAACACTTCACAGTTAATCTTTGTTCAAAAGCTCACTGTTTGGAAAATTTTGATAATTTTTTGTTGTGAAAATTCAGAAAGGTTAAAAAAACCCCAGCCATTTCCCTAATAATATTTTATGACATCAGGAGGAAATAGTTGACTTTTTAAACATTAAATTTAGTAGATAAATGGGACTTAATGGGACGTGTGTGCATTATTACATAGCTGGAAAAGGAGAAGTCTATATTACCTTCTCTGAAAATCAGTCAACTTTTACTCACGTATTTTATAGATTGAAGAGTCTTGATTTTGCAGTTCTGATTAGGACATTTCATCAAGAATTTACAAATAACTTGTAAGTACACTGAGGCTTCCATAACAACAACAACAACAACAATAATAATAATGGTAATGAGTAAACTGAAGAATTTTAGTTTGAATATGAGATCATTCTTTCACATTTGCAAGCACCTAGCACAACAAATTACTGCAACGAACTTCTATGCACCACAGGAATGCAGAAAAAACCCTAAATTCATGCAGACATGGTTTCCTCTTTTGTAAGTTAAGATTCAAACCAAGCTGAACGTTACTCTCCCCCTTTTACAGAAAGTGTGATGGATGCATGGAGAGAGGTGACTGATTAGTGAAACTATTCCTCGCCTGTTGCTCATGTTGCAGGAATTCGCAATCTCAGCTGCTGAAGCAGGCAAGGAATGATAAGATTGAGTCTTTCAATAGCTTTTGGATCATGGAGTGATTAAGCTTGTAATTGCAAGAAGCCACTTAGGTCCTGGCTGAGGAATGTGCAGCATCTTTATATAGTTCCTCAGAAAGGAATTTACAAGCTCCATTACTGAAGTCTGCTTAACCTCAGTTTGTCTTTTAACTCAATGGAAGAGTAAATGATACAGAAGCAAAACTAGATGCCAAGTGTAAGCCAAGATCAATTTCAACTTGAAGTCTTAACAAATTAAAGAATTCCAAAAGCTAATACTACTTTTGTAATATTAATTAAATATATTGACCAATACATATTTTAACACCAAATACAGAGAATGTGCAGTAAGATAACTCAGCTTTGTGCAAAAAAACTGTGATTATTTTGTCTAATTCCACTCATCATAAATTTCTGCTGTAGTTTCTAGCATCTACATTAGACACATTAGATTCTCCTCAAGAATTTATACCTTTAACAGGTTTTATTTCAGAAAGGCAGAAATATCATCTGAAAATGTCATCTAACACACATTCTCCTCTACCACTCTATGTAGAATCCACATTTCTTGCTCACTTTCATTTCACATAATTCACACATACTTTGAAATTCCAGTATTTCAGGAATAGGCTTTCAGCTTGTGACTCCAAGCCAGACTATTTAGGAAATGTTGCTAGCAAATGAAATGATTTTGGTAATTTGAACATTATTTTTATATACACCTTACCTCCATTTTTTCTGACAATAATGAAATAAGAATTGCTCTTCTAGCTTCTAATACTAATTTTTATTCTTTTTAGAGATACAACAGTACTTAGGAGCTACCTATTAACAATTTAATGCTGTACAAAGACAACAGAAAAACAGTCTGCCTCAAAACACTCATAAAATAAAAGCCCAGTAAATAGATAGATAGTTCAACAAGACAGTAAAGGAAACATTTATTAGTACAATAGATATAAACCCTGGTAGAAGCTTGGCCGTTTCTTGGATTTTGCATAGGAGAGTATGAAAAAGACTTGAAGCAGAACAGTAAACTTCTTTGATGATGGATGTTAGAAGGACATTGCTTCAAGGCGGGTCAGAAAGTAAAGGAGAAAGCATGAAGGTGCTAGTATGAATATTTAATAAATGGCAGCAGAATGAAGGAAGAATACTAGTTTTGTTATTTTATTTAGGTGACTATTACAGAAAATTAGTTTTGGAACTGAAATTATTTAATTCTAGTTTAATTTGGCCCAAAGCAAATGTATTTTATTTTTCTTCACCCTCCTGATTGAAAGTTCTTCTAATAAATTTTCAAAATGCAATCTGATCACAGACCTCCTGAGGTTTTTATTACTAACCAATTAAGCTGTAACTCATGTAACATATATAGTGTTATGGCTGATGTGTACATCCTCAGGTGTTTCAAGAGTTTTAGAGGATGCAAGTTGTGGTAGCTGCAGCCTTAACCACCAAAAAAGTTTCTGTAAGATAACTGCAGACCACATACAGCTGTTTCCTCTTCTGCCTGAGGTAAAATTCGCTGGTCTACATTACTCAGAAATTATGTGACTGCGTTTGCATTATGGAAGCTAGAAGTGATTACGAATGCCTGGGTTATGAGAGGTGAAGTGTTGAAAAATGGTTTATCACAAAGTAGCCCTAGGCTCATTTTCTTTGGTTAGCTTCATGTCCCTCTTCTCTCCCTCCATTAAATCCCCACCAACAACTCCATCCCCACTAAACACACACACACAGAGCACCTTCAATACTTTCTGTCTTCACCAGCACTGGTAACTCACACAGGTCTCTGCTCTCTCTCCAGAACGGCCACGGTGTGCTAGTACTAAGGTCACTTTTCTCTCCCCTTGTGAGCTGGGTTAGAACACATCAGGAATCAGAGAGTTAACACAGTGGGCAGCAGAGGACATCAGGTGCCCCAGCCCTATGGCTCCTAACTGCATGGACACCTGGAGTCTGGAGAAACACAGGGCAGATCTGTCAGCTGACAGACACATCCCACAACATCACACAAGAGGTGTCACAGTCTCTGGGATTTCCACAGCCTCATGGTGGTGGCCATATTCAAGAGTGTTTAGAGTATGGGATGGATATATAGAACTGAGAGGGGTATATCTGTGTAGAAGCCAAACATTGAAGTGGGAGAGATTGTCAGATGGGGAATGTGATTCTGATAAAAGCAGGCAAAAGTGTTGTACTCAGGACAGACCAGAAGTTTTGGATGGTGGTATTTAGGAGTATCCTTAATGAGGAAATACCCAAATTAGATTGGTATAACTGCATGAGAAAAAGAAAATTTCTGGTCAACTTGGATTTACATCCATCTACTTTACATTACTTAAAGTAGCAGCCACAATAAAGGGGAGAGGAATAACTGAACTCTTTGTTCTCTTAAGCAGCCCCTTTTTCTTTTCCCCCAAAATGAAAAATTATGGTATTCTCTTCACATGCTTGTTCAGCAATCTCTCTTCTGCAGCAAAGTAACTCCCTGTAAAATCTGCAGCCCTACATCTTTAGTTTTCCTTTGCAAAAAGAGCAGTGAAAGATGAAAGAGAATACAGATGGATAGAGAAGCCACTCTGGACACTGCCCAGCACAGACTGAATCTCAAGTACAGCAGAAAGGATTAATTAAACCCAAGTCCGCTTTACCAGTTAAAAAGTGGGTGCACAACAACTGTTCTTCCAGGCCTTTGTTCTCATGGGAGATTTTGAACTTTTCCAATTCTGTGCTTACCAGAAATATTCACAGTCATTTTAAGATGGAACTAAAGTGAGTCTTTTGGCAGGAAAGAGGGGAGGGGAGGGAATACAAGAAATCTCACTTATAAACTTCTGCATATGTGTTTAGATTTCCTAAAGCCAGAAATGTTATGCAGTGGTGGAGATCTTTGACTGTGTTCTCGCCAACAATTTTGTTCTTGTTGAGTCATCCACACAGCAAATGTAAGAAACCTAATCACTTTACAGGGCGTGCAGCAGATCACAGAGTTCCTTCCAAATATGTGTGTCATGAAACCCTGACACTGTAGGCTGGAAGCTTTACAAATCACTTTGCTGTTAGGTAATTAATATATTTATGGATTCTTTTGTGCTTAAACAGAAGAGTGATGATAATAGCACTCAAAGACAAAATCATGGCTCTTTGTGGCTTTGTCTGTAGAATCGTAGGGAAAGGAGCCAGCTAGACAGTAGTGGAGTGGGTCCCAGCACTGAGCTCCTGCCCACTGTGCAGTAGCCTGGCCACCTTTACATGTCTTTTGAACCCTGCATGTCCAGCCTGCTGTGCACAGTAACTCTCCTGCAATTATTCAGGATACACTGGGTCAATGCACGCCCCGCTGTGTTATTTATGGACGTGTAATATGGTATTGAAAGGTGTGTGACTGGTAACAGGCAGAGCATGCTGTAGGAGACTACAGTACACAGCTCTATATTCTACAAAGCACTATATTTTTAAAGAACTATTGCACCAGATTAGAAAAAAACCTCAATTATAAGCATGCAGGAATGTTCCACTCCCAGAGGAAATTTCTCACACTTTTAACAGGGGAGGAAAACATGAAGAAGAATAAAACAAGAGGTCAGTCAAGGTTTTTCTAGGCTCATTGAAAACTAGAATTGTCTTTTCATCAGAAATATAAAATGTGGAGGGGAAGGAAAACGAAATTGAAAAAATCTAATTTATTTGTATATAATAAAGAAAAGCAAAATTCAATATTTACTAAATTCTAAAGTATTTGTAGTTCATATTTTAACTGATGCTTAAGAAGGTTTGAATCCTTTCAAAAACAATGCAAGAAGCATGAATTGTATTATGACTAAAGACCAAAGGCCATCAGATGAAATCTTTGCAGATGTAACTCCATTCAGGTCAACTAAATTATGCAGTCTGAAGACATGCTACAGCAGTAGAGATTTTAAAAAAAGAATAGATGGCATTATTAATAATAAACCATTTACATTAACTAAAGCACCTGTTTGAACATGAATATAAACTTTTTCTTTTAAAGCATTTTCATGCCATGCTCCTTTCATTTTTATAAAGCAGAACTAAAAGTTCAAAGCTAATTATAACCATTGTCGTGTTGTTTGGAAGAGTTCTTGTGGCTGCCAGAGGAGGAGAGCCAGAGACAATTTGTCACAGAGGTGACTGATAAAATTAGATGTGATGAAATTACTCGTATTTTATAAAAATATAGTTATACAGGCATGAGTCAAGAGAAAGATGGCAGAATGATGCACAAAAAACCATGCAGTATATGAATCAGAATGTTAATTGCTGGTATTTTTACACATGAACATAGCTCATGGCAATCAGCAAATAATAACAGATTTTATTACGACAAAAACACAAGCATGAAATGAAAAACTGGATTCAAAATAAAAGGAATAAATAAATCAGGTTAAAGAAATTAGTAAAATAAGTTACTTTACTAAAACCTAATCTTGAGAAAGATTAGGATACTCATGGATCAAAATCATGATACATTGCTTGTTTACAATTTCCTATCTGCTGTGCTACTTTGATTGCATATGAATTAAAACAACATTTGGATTACACTTGTTCACCCTATATGGTAATAATTTCCTTTATTCTCATTATAAGCCTCCTAAATGCTTCTTGACACGTTGAGGAAATATTTTAATCTACCTTGTAAATAATTAGAAAACTACTTGTTGTAGAGTGTCATGTAGGCAAGTACTTCAACTTTTAATGCTGAAGTAAACTTCTGAATACAAACAACAATTGATTGATCATTTTAGGTGGAATGAAATTACAAGGGTCATCATAGGAATTTGAATCCCTTTCCACTAAAGTCTTGATCAGTCAAAACAGAAGGATTAAAAATGAACCATTCATTCATTGTGGTATTAGGGCACAGGTTACTGCACAAACTGCAGTGTTGTTGAAGAACAGATCCTGATCCTCTGTAACAACCATATTAAGCAGCTGTTAGGAAAAAACTGATAATTCTAGATAAAGGTGCATGGCAAATTAATGTAGACAGCTAGATATGTGAGAATATATACCATGCCATCTTGTCATGGACCACAAGATCCCCTTATGAAAAATCAGAGCTCAGTGTGGGGGAAAACAAAGAGGAAGACAGAAAGTGAGGTGAATTCACTATCCATTCCACTTTATTTCATGACAATGTGGAGGAGATTTGACATCTCAGTGAGACACAGAACTTGATAAGGACAATTCCACAACTTCTCCGTGGAAAGTGTTGTAATTTATATCTTGCATGGGCAGATGGGAGAGAAAGGAGACAGCTGCTGCAGCCACAACAGCTGACTACACCAGATATGCCACAATAGCAAAACAGATTTTAGTGAGCCCTCTCTCTTTTTTTAGTTTCTGCATTTACCAAGAAGCCAAAGACAACAGAGGTGACAGCCGGAAGCGCAGCTGTGTTTGAAGCAGAGACAGAAAAATCCGGCATCAAGGTGAAATGGCAGCGAGCTGGCACAGAAATTACTGAAAGTGAAAAATATGTCATCAAGACAGAAGGCAACAAGCATTCACTGACAATCAATAATGTAGGAAAAGAAGATGATGTGACATATGCTGTAATAGCTGGAAGTTCCAAGGTCAAATTTGAACTCAAGGTCAAGGAACCAGGTACAGAATTTCCTAAACAATTCTGGTTTCATCAGTATTTCCAGTCCCATATGCAACCTTCATGAATAAGGCCCATGGAAATTAGCCTATTTTAACACTGTAAAATTTCTCTACCACCAATACATCTGTTTTGTCCAATTATTTGAAGGTACTAATTCATATTAAGTTGAGGAATAAATTTCCTGTGGCTAAGACACCTCTTTCCAGGTGTCAGAAGTCCACAGAGATGAGATCATACAGGAAATGTCAATGTACACCTTTAGAATTCTGTCAAGGTTTTACACTTAACTACTGAAAAGCGAAGCAAAGCTAAACTAACCCTTGCCCTGACCTAAAATAAGATGCCTGATATTAGGATTGGTATTTTCTTATAATAGTTTAGTTTAAATACAAAATCGTAACAATTGACAAAACATTTATAAATTATACTGTAATGTTTCTAGAAGCTCATACATTCTCCAAAATTGTCTCAAAATCTTCTGCTACCAAAAATGCATATTTCAAGAGGGGCTCGAATATGAAGAGTAATCTTTGTATTATTTGTGTATCTCTGATTATTACTACCATCTTACACATTAAAAGACCAGTTACATGGGAGTTTCAAAAACTTTCCCAGGCTTTTTCTGGGAATAAATATAAAGAGTCAAATTCCCTGGAATTTTCTTATGAAAAAATATCTGAAGATGCTTAGGATGAATGAAATCACTAATTTTTTGAAACATTTTGACCTTCCAGACCCCTTTTTCCCCTCCAAAATTGTATCCATTTACCTCTTCTGGTATTTGACTTTGCTTTTTAACTTGGTGAAAAGCCTCAAACTCAGGTTGTTTATATCACTTCCTTTTCTTTGCTATCACTGTTTGTTCTAGCAACATGATGAGACCTTGTGAGACCTTCTGGTCAGCTGGAAAGAAACTGAGGAATGTTTAACATGATTCAAGATGTCCTGTTCCATATGCAAAGACAGGGCATGACAGATTGATTATGTGTAAGGGGAAATCCTAGTATGGATTAGGACAACTTGACAGCTGTCAGAGCATGCAGAAATATGGTCCTGCTGACTGTCTCATCCTGAAAGCAAACTGGTCCAAATTGTACTCGTTTGTATTTTCCTCACTGTCTTTCAGGTTAGTTCCATGTAGAGCCTGCTATAGGCAGATAACTTGCAAATAATGCTATGGAGCATGGTGGAGTAGAGTGTGTAATGTTACAGAGTAACTGGATTGCCCATTATTATTTGGAAGTGGCTCCACTACCTACGGGGAAAAATATATCTTGCCGCAACTGATCTATTTCAAGAAATTCTACCTCCCTCCATCTCCTCCAGTTGCTCACTCCTACTCCATTTTCAGACAATTCTGTCTTCTCCATTGTGCCAAATGCATTTGCCTGAGTTTGTCTCTGAGGTCATGGTTTAATTGAGAGAATACCAACTTCCATAAGCCAGGGGAAGAAATTACAGATGGATTTTTAAAATACTTCATCCGTGTGGTTTACTAGCAGTGTGTAGAGCTTTTTCCAAGCTGCACACAGTAACAGCCTTTGTAACACTACATTCCAACAGCATTGTTAAACAAAATCTCATGAATAAGCAAACTGTTTACAAAGATAATTATTACATCATTTTTCATTACCTTTTCTGTTTAGACTACTGACATTTGGAACAAATAATAGCATTATTCATCAGCTGACAAGTTTGTACATATCAAGGCTACAGAATTTAGAAAAAACAGGCATCAGTTCTTTCTGAGCTCAGCAAAAGAAAAAGCCTCATCATCCACCTTCAGTGGGCCCTTCTGCTTCCAGCACATCCCCTAGGAAACAACAGCTAATTTCTCTGCCTTTCCTAACATATATTAAAGGCTGTTCTTTTGCAAAATTTCTTAAGAAAGAGGAAATATGACTTTTTCTAATCTTGGCTTACATTAATTTCCAGAAAAGAGTGAGACTGTCACTCCTGCAGAAGTTGTTCCAGCCCCAGCTGTCTCAGTGTCACCTGCTCCACCAGCAGAAAGCAGCCAAAACACAGAAGGTAATAGAGAACTAACACTGTCATCAAGTCTGGTTTATTAGCAGAAGGGAAGGACATACACAGGGACCCCCTAGAGTAAGTGAGATAGAGACAGTAGATGAAAGCAGATCATAAAGAATAAGGAATCTCAGAGGCAGAAGAAATCTACTGAGATCTTTTAAAATTAATTAGCTAATTAGCTATGTAGTTTGATGCAAAAAAATCTAAATAGTAATTATGATGTTTATTTCAGTTTCATCTGCTGAGACAAAAACAGAAGAACCTCTGGACCCCATTGGGCTCTTTGTGGCACGACCACAGGATGGAGAAGTTACTGTTGGTGAGTACAAAATGTTAGTCAAGTGAAGTTTGTAAACTATCTGGTGCTTGACTATCAGCTCTCCAAGTCCAGAGTGACAGCAGTGATGTAACAGATAAACATTATTCATAATCTTACTTTAATCTACTTCTCCAACAAGGTGGAAACATCACATTCACTGCCAAAGTTGCAGGTGAGAGCCTGCTGAAGAAGCCATCAGTGAAATGGTTCAAAGGAAAGTGGATGGACCTGGGAAGCAAAGTGGGGAAACACCTCCAGCTACATGACAATTATGATCGAAATACCAAGGTACAATTGTCAGAATAGACTTCTCAGTCTTCTAGGTACTGATCTTTAATCTGAGGAAAATATAAACTAAAATACAAATATTTTGATGTTAAGGTACCCAAAGCAACACACAAGGCTATACTTATCCATAGAAGTCTGTATTAGGACCACACAGATAAGAGACAAGTCCTACATATGGACTCTTGCATACTTTATGTATGAAATGATAAAACCTCTGGGGAGTAGTTTTGCACTTTCTACTGCAGGATTCCCTTCATCTTCCTCTCAAGAAACTTGGTATATTTAAGAGAAAACAATAATCAAACAGCTATTTAAGCATACTCTATCTTGGTCTTAATAGAGCAATAATTCTGCTGTTATTGCTGGAATTTATTTCTCTCTTGGATTGGTCTAGACTGCTTTAAGCAGCTGAGTAGGACCCATTTTTAACCACAAATATGTCCAAAGGTACACGAGCAGGAACACAACTCTGTACCACGACTTTGCATCCTCGGTGGTACATGAGCCACTACCACCCTCTCCTGGATGGAACTGGACAGGCTCGCTCACATTAGCCACGTCTTTCGCTGAATTTTGGCACGTTCTGAACGTTCTGGGGAGAGGCTGAAACTGCTTAGTGAAAGGTTTATTCCTGTTTCCAGTGCACATGCAATTAGTGCATGTGCATTAGTGTATGTCCCAGCGTAGTTCGCTAATATAACATTGTATCCTCAGGAATACCCGTACTGACAGCACTCTTCAACTGTTTCCACTGAATTAGGGATTATAGTGAATTTTTTGTCACAGTAATGAGTTGGACACTCAGGAGGTTCTTAGTTCTAAAAAGACAAAAAGACATAGCTCATCCCTTGTCTATTTCTCTCCATGTATTCCCTCTCTGTGCTTCACCATTTCATTTTCTAACTTAATTATTGTATCATTGGTGTCTGTTCTAGGTGTACACCTTTGAAATGGAAATCATAGAAGCAAACGTGACTTTTGCAGGAGGGTACAGATGTGAGGTGTCTACCAAAGACAAGTTTGATAGCTCTAATTTCAACCTGACAGTCAATGGTAAGGTGAATTCCTCCAATCTACTTTTTTTTATCTTCCTGCCCCTGTATTTTTTTCCTGTCCACCAACAATTCTTCCTGGTACATAATGGTTACTAGAAAAGCACAAACCTGAAGTATAGACCTGCAGAGGTACACCTAGAGAGGTCCACAGAGGAGAATGGGATTAAGATCATCAGAAGTACCACTTGGTCATCACTCTAGTCAGAACAGTGATACTCTTAAAGACAGCACCAAAAAGGTGCAAAACTGCCCAACTTTTCTCTAGCTTTATTCTGGTTTCAGATTCATTCTCTCACGATGTTTAATTCCACTAGAACAAAAGATACGTTCATTCCTATTTTGGCAAAAGTTCAGTACTAAAAATACTTGGAAAAAAAAGGATTTAGGTGTGATACTATTGTCAATTCCTTTTCCCTTCCTATACAAATAAATTCAACTCATACAGAAGCACCTTGTGAGATAAAATGGCTTTAAGAGCAGATGACTCATTTTACCTAATGCATGGTGGCACCCTCACAAGTGCTATACTGAAGAGTTTATAAAAATTGAAAAGGAAGTACATTTTAACATCAATTTGCCTCAAGTGTGGAAGAGTTTAAGTAAAACAGTATAAGCATGGACTGTCTGAAGGAACTGAATGTTTGGACCATTTCCTGTTTCAGCAATTCTGTTGAAGAGGCTGCAACATTAACTTGTGTCCAGCTACCAGCGAACCTAATGTAAAGACAAAAGTTTATTTAGTTACTTGATCAGCCATGTTAATTTTTGGAGTTTCACTAGCTGGGATTCACAAGACTTAGGAGCAGCAATTGAGAACAGTTTTTCTCCCAGCAGCAGTAGCACACCAATTTATACCAATAGTGTCATAAAATTCTCTCTATAAAACACCCTCAATTAAGTCTCTCTACATAGTTCCAGGAATTTACCTCTGCTGTCAGAGGACAGATTATAATTTGTTATTAATAATAGTATTCAGTTGATGTCCAGTCATATTCTCATTAGGGTTTAAATACTCTGTGAAGACACTATGGAAATAAAAATTTTGCAGCAGGAGAATTGACAAGCAAGAGATAAGACACTCCATCAGGATCCAGGTTATTATGAAACATGAGACAGAACTAAATTATCCAAAAATAACACTGGATGTTGAAAGCTAATTAGTGAAGGCTGTATGTTTAAAGATGATGCATTAATCTTTCAATGTACAATTAATCACAATTCATAATATAAGGATTTATTTCTAAAAATTTCTGCAAAAGAAAACTTTAGAAATAGCAGCATATTTTTGCATTTTGTTGACTCGCTCTCCCATTTTTCTTCATTGCTTTTTGCCACATCAGAAGCACCTGTAAGTGGAGACTTGGACATTCGAGCTGCCTTCCGCCGCACGTGAGTATGCACAGCAGAAACCTGCCTAGATCAGGTTACATATCCATGTGGGATAAGGACAGTGGAGCTTGGTGTGAGATCTATAAGCAGCACATGACTGATAACACTCCTGCAAGCATTTTGATTGTATCTGTTTTCATGCTCTATACCTATATTAGCTGAATGAAGGCAATGACGTTGTGAGTGGCTATGTGAAAACTCAGGTATACGTAGTCTCAGATGTTAAAGACTGGTGTTGAAAAGGCCAACCTCCCCCTGTCTTTAATACTTCCTGAACTGATGTATCTCTTAATGGAATAATGTTCCCTTCTATTAATAAGATTCACAAAATTGATTGGATGTATCTCTTAACGGAATTATATTCCCTTCCATTAGTAAGATTCACAAAATTGGTTGGATTTTTTTTTCATTTTAGAAATTATTAATATCCACTCTCTTTTTCTTTCATGTAATAATAAATAATATCCTAATTTAGGTTTTTTTGTATTTTTGAAAAGTTGCTAGGCCAATATTGCAACACGTCTTTCTTTATAGGGCACAAATCATCTGTGGCAACTCTTTGAGTATTTCTTTATAAGTCCTATTTTTATAAGATAATTTTTCTAACATTTATCACAAAGAATTAAACAAGGCTAGCAGAATTAGTCTATAGTTAAGTCCATCTGTAGGTAGCTGACCAGCCTCACTGTAAAACAGTGGACACTCCAGTGCATAACTGTGTTTTGTTATTTCACCGCAGTGAAAGGAGGCTTCAAGAGTTTCTCTTCTTGTGAGCACAATTAAAAAAAATTCCAAATCAGTTCAAAGGGAGTGCAGTGTGAGCAGCTTCAGGCTGTTCAGATTGTCAGTTTCTCCTGTAAGAATGAAGCCAGATTTTGAACTGAACTGTTTAAATCTGAAGTTTTGTCTTTGATACCCTCACTCAGGAGCCTAGCAGGAGGGGGGAGACGGATGACTTCAGCCTTTCTCAGGTAGTCACTGACTGTGCCAGCAGACAAATTTAAGGCTTACAATGAACTGTCTCTCTCTGCTTAGGAAAAGAAAAATACAAGCCCACAGAATTAAGCTGCAGCCTTAATTCCAAACAAATCACTGTTTATAATGTATGGTCTCATTATAATTAATGAGATTAATACATACGAGTAAGTAATGTAAGACAAATAAAGAAAAATTAAAATGATACAACATAAGAATATAAAAGGATAGATAAAACCAAATAAATTTAACAAAAGAGTAGCTTGGTAGTTCAGTGAGAGGCAGATTCATCTACAAAGAACGCATGTGTTTGGCAGATGACATCTTCTCACCCTTGTCAGAAGAAAAAAAGTAACTTTAAATTATATGCATGTCTGCCCTGTTTTACATGTTTTCTTCTCTACAGAGCACATTTTGACTAAAATTGCTATTGCTCACAGAAATGTACCAACACAAATGAAAATCTGTTGTTTCCTGGCATGCTCCTTATCATACTATCATTGAATTTTTCACTCTATGCCTTTTGTTCCTAATGTTTTCTACTACAGCAAAAACAGGAGTTCTGAGATTAGACTTAACTGTATGCATGTTAAAGCAATTATTAGAGTGCTATTACTCGAAAAAGCTAAACCTTGATTGCTGATCTTTCCTGAAACTTTAACTACCACTTTTGAAGAAATAAAGTGAACAGTTATTCTCCCAGCTGTAGACTGAATATTTGATCACAGGAAATCCTTTCCAAATTTGGGATTATAATGGTTATTTTTATGTACATTTTATGCCTGCAAACATGTACATTCTTGTGAAAGTAGGGCCAAAACCACATTTCTCTGTTTGAGCCTTGTAGTCAGGAAATCATCCTTTCCAGTACCAAACTATTCTGAAAGTAACCAAAAATGTCAAACCAGCATTTTCTTAAAAAAAAATCTCTTCTCACAACATATGTCAAATTACACAGACTCTAAATTGTTATTTAACCTTATATTGTCCAGCATCACGAGAAGCTTGGCACTTGTTTCTGTTCCATTTTTTTTTAACAGTACTGTTAAAATGCCCATCATTTTTCTGTTGAGGCTGTTTTTTTACTTCTAAAAATTCTTGTTCCTGTGGTACTGAATTTTCCCAACACTCTGATTTACATTCTATAGACAGACTGCTTTTTTCTGAAGCAAGTAGGAAGGACTGTGTGTTGACAGAGGTAGAATTGTGGTCTACAATTACCACCAGTACAACCAGAAAGAAAAAAATTCTGCTTATGAAATAATAATTAAATGTAAGGTGTTGCTTCTGGAAGAATATGAATGCTGTGAATTGGAGTTGGAATTGGCAGATTCTTGCACTCAAGACAACAGAGGTGTTAAAGAGCAGCTGGCCATTGATGATAGTAGACTGGCTGTGATGAAGAAAATACATTTGGACTTTCTAAATCCTGTCTGAATGTAAAGATGGCTTTTTTTTAGGAATTAGATCTAAAGAAGTGATTGTAGTGATCTTCTGCTGTTTTCAGAATAGGTCAGTATTATAAATGTTTAGAAGCACAGCTAAAACTCACTGGATTCAGAACACCAAAAATAATATTGTGCATTCCATTTGAGTTCCCCATATGTAACAGGCAGAACTACACATCAAAAAACTCCTGCCTGGTGCTTCTTGTTTTCACAGACCAACTCATCACAACATTGCTTGTCATGATGCTTGTTGAACAAATGCATATTGAGCCTCATCTCAGGCTGAAAGCCAGATCACAGAATTTCTCCTCCAACTCTCCCTAGCACCAATGATGTGACACCTTTTTTTTCAGTGTAATGTATTTTGGTATCACAAAGAGCCTCAAGGAACAATTACAGCTGGGATAATACTAGGGGTAAAAACAGTGATTTTAGATTGTGAGGCATTCCAAAAAAAAGCTTGATTAACTACTGCCCCTACTGTAAACAATATCTACAATCCTGAAAGATAGAGGAAAGAGGGAAGCTTCTGCAACACCTCTGTGATAAGGAATACATTCCAACTCAATATGATGACCAAATTAATACCCTGTGCAACTTCATGGGAAATCAGCACAGAAAAAATACAATTACTTTACATATGTATTTTAAACCTATATGCAAATGAATATGAACACAGAGCCCACTTAAGTGACCTTCCATGTCAATGCACATTCTAATTCATTATAAATCCATCTACTACTCCCCTACAAAAATATGTCATCTATATAATGTGATAGTCTCACAAGCTATTCCCACTTCCTTCTGAAACTAATTATGGCTTTCTATTACTATACAGTGCTGAGGGACATGATGACGGGGCAGAGTTTAATTTCAGCTCCCTACTGAAAAAAAGGTGAGTAAAAATCCATAGACTTAGAGAAAAAACACTTCTGTTCAACAACTCGGAAACACCAGAACTAGTGAAGGTTTAGGAATAAGTGAAGGTTTAGGAATAAGTGAAAGTTTCATAAACTCAGAATCCCTGATGTTTTCCTAAAGCAACTCTAAATGGAAAAATCATGACAGGTAATTACGGCTACTTCCTGAAATACACAGCATTTGCTGCATTTCTGCCATGTTTATACAGGAAAAAAAAAAAGAAAAAAAAATCTTTCCCAAGATAGAAAAGGTCAGGACACAGGTAATTACGTGTTTCCAGCAGCCCTTTTCATGGGGGCAAAGGGGGGAATTAAAATTGATTTATAATGCTGCCTTATTAAGAACCAGAGAGTTGGGAGGACAAGCTTTTTAATTAGATACCTAAATGTTCCTATTACACAGTTCAACTGTATATTATCTATTATATAGATATGCATAAGCATGCATATCTAGATATGCATAAGTCTTGCATAAGTATGACAAATATTTTTTACTCTTCCAATTCTTATTTCTTTCTGTTACTTTTACTTTCACTTTTTTTGTTGTAATTTCTTCTTTAATTCTCATCTTTCCTTAATTTATCTGTTTTCATAACCTGTTTACTTATGCTCTTCTCTTTTTACCAAACTCTTAATCTGAATGTTTTGGATTCCACTGTTGCCAACAGAGAGTAAGCTTTCTATTTAATTGTATTGTAAATGCATGGGTCAGACTGAATAGAAGAACTATTTCATCTCAAATAATGCATGCATCTTTGTCTTCTTTACATGTAGAACATAACAAAAATTGCATAGTGTGAAAGAAAATTATTGACTGCTAATTTCTGAGACAGAAGTTTTTTTAAACCATTTTAAGGTTAAAGTTAAGACAATTTGGTACAATCAATGTATTTCTCTGAATGTCCTTTGGCTTCACCATCACTTTCTTTCATACAACCAGATCTAAAATTTCCTTGAATTTCCAGGTTTTCTCAATAACCTGCTGCATTGTTTTCCTGTTGTCATAGTGTTTAGAATCAGAAAAACCGTTTGCATAATATTGTTGCCTTTCAAATAGGTGATGAAGTTTTGCTTGCTTCTTTCTGTTCACTGACCCTGGCCACTCACTCTGTCTTTCCAGCACCTGAATCTACTATAAAAAACTTGTCACTTAGATTCCTGTTTTGCAAATCTAAACTTTCTTAGTTTAAATTTTCACAATCAACTACTTGGATGAGCGTTGTTGTGAATCTGTGTTCAGTTTCTGCTCAGGTAGCAGTATCATTATTTATAAAAACTGTTTTATCTTCACAAAAGGTACAGGATCATGCAGATATATGATGTCACTTTCTACAGAAGGCACTAAAGCCACAAAAACCTCAGGTTAACTCACCCAAACTTCAGTGGGGCAGACAAGGCCACATGCTGCAAAAACCCCTCTGTTATGCTCTATGCAAGGCATCTGTCTACAGGTGAATCCTGGCTTTGCAGTAACACCAAAAGCAGGATACTTCAGGAGGACAGACAGATGAGACAGAAAAGACACCTATCAAACTTTCTACAGCTGACATTGATATCTAAGTTTCTTATTTCAGCATGAACCCAATTTGTTTTAAACAGACTCTAGTTTCCATAGATGTAAGGCATAAAGCAATTGCTTATCTTACTTATAAAATTTTAAATAAATGGAAACCAGCATGAAAATATTTGCATAGCTTCATACAGAGTCTCCACCTGGAAGGAGGTGCTGAGTACCATGAGCCCCGCTCCTCGTGCCTTTCCCTTTTGCTCTCATAATTAGTTTTGAGCATTGATCAGACTCAAAAAAGGAGTAAATATCTTCGGTATTTACAGAAATCTTAGATTTATTGATTTAACTATTCATTATTTGTTAGGCTAGAAAAGAAGCTTATAAATTTCATTGTGTTTTAACAGTGTTTCTGCCATTTCTTGACTTACGAATCTCTGCCCAGTGATTTTAAGAACATAAATTCACTGCTCCTAGTTGTTTTTCACAGCCACTTCAGAAGTAATTTGTGGACCCTTCAGGCTTTGCACACCTCAGGGTGAAGACCACTTATATTAATGAGAACAAATAGGCATAAAATCTCATAATGGAATTTAAAAATTCTTCATTAAAATAGAACAGAAAAAGGGATCTCATGCTGGAGAACTCTCAAGAGCTATGCAGATTCAAGCAGAATCAAGAATTACTCTTTTACCATTTCTGCTTTATTACACTATTTTACAAGAGTCCCTCGATCCACAGGTAATGATCATTATATAATAAATAGCTTCACTATAATAAAGAGCTTCATTTAACACTGTATCTCCTATTACTGTAATTTAATTAACTGGTGTTGACATACAGATGTCATGGGCCAAGGAGAGGTCATTGGGAAGAGGAAGGGAACAGCTGTCACAGGACTATTAAATGGGACAGTGAGCAGAGACCTTGAAGGAGGTGACAGCTGACAGGGTCCAATCAGTTGACAGTAACTGGATAGGAAGGAACCATTTCTGGGATGTACAAAACTATTTTTAACCCCTCCACATATGTTTAAAACGTATCAGCTGCATATTCCATTTACAGCAGGTTCACTGAGCTGCATCTTGATGCCCTCAAGTGCATAGCTAACCTATGAAGTGATCTCTGTGAATAAGGATCCCCAGCATCAGGGAGAAGAACAGAGGAGTGGGAGAAACCTCATGAGTCCAAGTGCTCTATTACTTTTCATATACTGCTTAGTTCCTGTTGGTAGTGGAGGAGCACAGCTTCTCTGTGCAAATTCTGTGCCTTTCTGGGATCAAAGAGAATGTTTTAACAAATGCAAAATTGTGAAAAGGAGTACTGGGATGGGGAAAACTTTGCTCAAAGGCAAATACCTTTTTTCCTTTTCATTTTCAGAACTCAGTTAAACAGAAATTACAACCTCTAGCTTTCAGTCCCATTTTGCATGAAACTCAAAAGCCTTTTCTTTTAATTTTTTAAAAAATAGTATTTGCAAGGAAGAGATTATATTCTTTATTATGTTCAAATTTCTAATATTGTATACACCAGAACAGTACTGCCAGATGAAACAGTGGGCTGACACCGAGTAATGGAAAAGCTAAAGCAAAAACTAGGGGAGCCTTCTCAATAGCAAGAGATATTAGACTGTGGAATTTTATAACTGAAAAATTTTTCTCATGATGTACTTAAAAATAACTTACACAAAGCATTTTTGAAGTCTCCATGAATAGTCCTACCCGTAAATTTTCAGATACAGCGTGTATATACAGATAAACCTATAAGTAGGCAGATAGACTGAGAAACTACCAATATTTATGTAATGTCCTAAGGAAGATCATAATACTTGAATCTCTTAAGTTCTATGATCTTACATTTTTTTAAGATACAGTTTTTCCACAGAAGTTTGACCGTACTAGTACAAAGAATCAAACACATCTTAGAAATATTACATGCCCTTAGTCTTATATAGTACTTAGTATTTAATACTTATATATATATATATATAAATTTACATGTATTTAGAAATGTTTGAAAGTCATCCCTGATATGATCAGGGCAACAAGCCCAAGAACTGCTTATGTTAAAAAGATCTTGATCCATGTGGCAAATCTGATCAGTTTTCCTGTCTCATGCTAATCAAAACTAAAAACTGTTTGTAGCAACCTCAAACTAAACTATAGGTATATAGAAGAGGAACCCTGGTAAAATTTGTGGGTGATATTGATGCAGTGTTATGGCAAAGCAAATACCCAGTGTGCTGCTCTTATTATAGGCACTCCAAACTTCAGCTCCTCTTATCAATTCAGTGAGTGTTAGTGAGGGCTTTGGGCTTAGCGAGTGCTAAACCACTTCAAAGATATGAGATATTGCATACCATATTTCAGCTCAATCTCACTGAGATGAAATCCTCCCCTCTTGCTTCCTTTCTGTTCAAGAGCTACAAGGTGCTGGAAATTTCAAGCTTGGGCTGCAGCACTTTTAATAAACACAGTGCTCCCATTGCAAGCAAGCTTTTTCTTGGCCATAAAAGGAGTACCAGAAATGTTTGGTTATATCTGCTGTCTGGAGTGACTACAGTAGTACTGTTAAGTAGTAATATTTCTCACAGACTAATTGGACTGTTATTTTCCTGCAAAAAATGGAAGTACCCCCAATAACATTCCACTTTTCTCTGCATCACCTGCGGCATAACTTGTCTTCTTGTTGGGGTTTACCACTGAACATTACTTCATTATAAGGGTGTGTTCTGCTGTACTGGAATCTGCTTGGTCCTGGTGAAAATCAGAAACAACAGTCACAGGAAGTTCTTTCTCCTAAGAATTTTTTAGTAAAATGTTACTTCTTCCATCATTTCTCCATTTGCCAAAATGCAAACTATGACAGGCAAAACCACCCTGATAACAGGGCAAAGTAGAGTTATTTGTTTCTCCTGGAAGGTGATCAGCCATAAGCAGGAATAAAGAGAAGTGCACGTACTTATCATATAAATCCCACAGTGCAACTGTACAAAGTGCGGGAGTGAGTTTGATTTCAATATGGATCAGCATTTCCCTTAAGCCCATTTCAGAGCATTTGCATGAGTTCCTTCATCTCCCTGCTACTGAAGCACAGGCATGTTCTGCTAAGGGTAAAGATGACATTCATGGCTCTTTTGTACTAACACCTGATACCCTTTTTCTTGCCCATTGGGATGCTGCATGTTTTTCCAAATGGTTCTCTGCGTCGTTCTGGAGTACAGCAGCTTCCTGCGCCCTTCAAACCGGTAAGTTTATGCCAATTTCTTGTTCTATTTATGATCCTTCAAACAAAAAATATGGCAGACAAAAAAACTCCTCTCTCAAAGCCAGACAGCCAAATTTGCCCTTAGTTTTACTAAACCAAATATTAATTCTTCCATAATCACTAGTTCTTTGGTTAAGATATAAAATAAGTAGCTCATTGTAAATACTGTCTTGTTTGCCACTACTCACCAGTCTCTTTATGTTTTATAGATTACTACAGACAACAATTTTCTTCATACAGATGATAAAAGTCTTAATAATAGGTGATTATTTTTAGTGAAGATAAAAAATGTCCTGAGTAGAAAAGGATATGTCTCTTATTCACATAAATTAAGTGCCTTTTTCCTAGGGTTGTTGCCAGCACATGAATTCAGTTCCTTGCTTTGCCATGTTCCATGTTTTGTGCATTGACCATGACAAGAAATGCTTCCTTATGTTCCCATTATCCACCATTGAAGGAAGTTAAAATGTATTCGTTTTGGTTGTTAAAAATAAACCCTTCAGGACAGAATTCAACTTTAATCACTATATATATAAATAAAATTAAAACTAGTGACCAGGTTTATTTCATTATTTTACCTAATAATATAGTAAAAAGTTCAACTGACAAATTATTTTTTTAAGATATGGCTTTATCAAGGCAAGATGTCAACCCCATAGATTTTTTTTAAATACTCCTATAGTAGCACTCAGAGACTGTAATCCCTTTCTGCAGGGGTGAAGGAAAATCTGAATCACAGTCTGATGTTGATGTCTGGGATATCCTGAGGAAAGCTCCTCCTACGGAATACGAGAAAATTGCTTTCCAGTATGGTATCACAGATTTGCGTGGGATGCTGAAACGCCTCAAACGCATAAAGAAGGAAGAGAAAAAAAGCACAGGTTGATGAGATGCATTTCTTCCAAATATAGTATTCATATCTTCTTTACAACAGTGAGATACAAGATCATGAGAAACAGTAATTTCCTGTTCTAGTTATTACCCAGCCTTTACATATGAAACACTGATTACCAAAGATTGCAGCTATGCCCAATACTCTGACATTTCTTGCTCTGAAACTCTGGATATACTGAACACACTCACTTTATCAGTTCCACAAGCTTGGCCCCTTATATTTCTCTGAACATAAAACAACATCCCCTACTTGCCCCCCACCCCAACTAGTCAGTATGTCAGGCAACAGTGATATATTTAAAGAATTTAATTTTCATTGGTATAATACATTTGGAATTCTTGAGCCTTTTCTAGTCCTTTGAAGTATTAATTGCCTAATTGTAACTGACTTTTTAAAAAGTCAGGAACAGAGAAGGCAAACAGACATTCATCAGTACTCAGAAGACCAAGTGTAAATTTCCTACATGGGCAGATGTAACTCCATTTAGGATGTGTTGAAGTACACATTCATGTCTTATTTAGAATATTCTACTTTGCTTATTTTGGTTTGTAACACATGCTTGTCATCCTACTTTAAGGAAAAATGGCACAAGATGAAGAAAAGACAGAAAGGGTAAAAATTCAGTCAGGGATGCAGAAATTGGGTAACATTTAAGATGATGGAAAACAACATGAAAGGGAATAAAGATTTGTTTCATGACCCAGAATGAAAAAAAACAAGTATAAAAATGATAAGGTGTTTTGTTTTTTTTAATCATTCTTCATCATAGCATTCCTGAAGAAACTGGATCCAGCTTACCAAGTAGACAAGGGGCAAAAGATTAAATTAATGGTTGAAGTTGCCAATCCAGATGCTGATGTGAAATGGCTGAAGAATGGACAGGAGATCCAAGTGAGCGGCAGGTAAACTAGAAATGTGAGAAATCCAAAAAGGAATGAGATACAACTTGGACAAAGTGAAAAAACTAGCTTTTCTATAAAGAAATAAATAAATAGGGAGAAATAGGAGCTGAGAAAGAATCTATGTAGTGCTATGGCTCAGGGCCAGTTTGGTGTTTGTCATAACTTTTTCTTTTTTCTTCCCTCTGTTCTATATATCTACATGTGGGACTGGATGCTTCCATCTACCAACTTAGCAAGTAAGTCCTGAGATTGTATTCTGGTCTCTATGTGTATATCGAGGGTTCAACTGTACTTTCTCTGATCTGGGATGTACTTCAGCATAACTTGTTTGTAAGACCAATTTCCAGTGATTTTATGCTGAATCCATTTTTCCTGGTAGTTGTGCTACATCTTAGAACAGCATCCAACACCTTTCACAGGAGTTTGTACATCTCACACCTGGAGGAAGATTCCCCATATTTTCCTATGCTAGTTTTTCAAGCACCGCTGCTGTTCACTGCACCAGGACAGGCCTATTGGGCTTGAGACCTTACAAATCTTGCCAGTGATGTCAGAAAAAGAGTAGGAATCTTCTTCTCTTCCAGGCAGGAGAAGACAGTGACTGAGTTCAGAAGTTCCCCTGATAATTACATTTAAATTCTCTTTTCAGATATATTTTTGAGGCTGTTGGGAATAAGAGAATACTGACCATAAACCACTGCTCTCTGGCCGACGATGCAGCATATGAATGTGTGGTAGGGGATGAGAAGAGCTTCACAGAATTATTTGTAAAAGGTGAGCAATGGTAGCAAAAGGAAAGAGATCTCCCCTAACATTTAGCATTGAATTACTGTCATCTTCTCTATCCTCAGATTCATCTTACAGGAAAGGAAATTCTTAAACATATTAACAGATTCTGAGATCTATTGAAGTAGACATTTTTCTTACTGTTAAATTGAGGAAAATTTTGCCTAACAGCAACCAGGAAAGCAGCACAGTGATATCATCACTAATTCTCATTTGGAAAAATAATTACATCTCAACAATGGGGCTAAAAACTTACTGTAAAAATTTGATTCCACTCAAGATAAACATGTGCCCCAAGACGTACAAGCAGATCAAATAATACAGAAAAGTAATGCCTCCTGTTTTCGAAATTTAGAATATATATGAAAACTGTTTAATCCTATATTTTTATTCCAATTCATGAAAAAGTCATTTGAAAATTCTGACAAGGTGATCTGGCATAGAAAATTTTAAGTTCTGAGACAGAGATCACCACCATTTATTTATCCAGGAACTCTTCCTGAAAAGTAGAGAGTGGTGAAATCTTCCTCTGGTCTCCATCCTTTCAGAATACTGTTTTAATAAAATTCTATTTATTTCCAGAACCTCCAATCCTGATCACTCACCCACTGGAGGACCAGATGGTGATGGTCGGAGAGAGAGTGGAGTTCGAGTGTGAAGTGTCTGAGGAAGGAGCTACTGTAAAATGGTAAGGGAATAGAAGAAAAAAACCAAAGCAAACCAAACCAACATGAAACCATCTTTCTCCATGGAAAATACAAGGAGGTGTGGAATAAAAAGGGAGAACACAGCCTACGTAATTGTTTTCATGAAAAGATTGTCCCTCCTCCTATGTGTCAAACATTGAGGAGGAACTAAAAAGCAAAAATTACATAAAACCCCAGTTGAAGTATAGCTATTTTACAGTGTCTCTAGAATTTCTTGCTCAGTGTTTACACTTCAGTAATGTCTAAGTATTGCCCAGAATAATCAGATCCATATTGTGATGAGTTTGCTGTGCTTTCTGAAATCTTCTGGTCATCTTAACTGCAGTGAGGTGTTTGGATTTCTAAAGTGTTTTTTCTTAGGTGAAAAGTAAGTGTCTCTTGAGACATGGAGGGAACACATCTGCTGCAGCAATCCTGCAAAGCTGGTCATTGTGCTTATGCAGCAAGATGGATTAGGATGAAACAGTTAGACCATGGAGCCTGTTTTCTTGGGCATTCCAGACGAGCAGAAGCTGCAAGGTGCAAGCTACTTGGGCAGGCATGACTAGCAGGGCTCATATGCCATGTCTCACACGCACTATTCTCACTTCATTTCTCTACCAGATGAAATTCCCCTGTGCTTGTTAACAGCTTCAGGCACATGGTTATCAAGCATTCCCACAATGCCCATTACATTCCTGGAAAGTGCCAACTAATGGTCTGCTGTCCCAAAGGAAGGAACTGAGAATTTAAATGGAGTCCAAGAGCTAGTACAGGGTGTGCATTACACCATTAAAGCCACAAGCACAGGGACATGCATTCTATTGTTCAGGAACTGCCTGCAGATGCCCGGTCACAAGAGATGGGGACAAGCAGATCTGTCCCTCTCAGAACACAGAGCAGCTGCCACACTTTGATCCTGTGCCTTTGAACAACTCCCATACATCTCACAGAGCTGTTATCTGTGGGATGGGCATTTGATGTGACAAGGGCAAGCCAGCAGCTGTCTCAGTCTGCAATGCAGCAAGTGGTCAGAGAAACTTATCAAATCATTCCAGTGGAAAACTGAGCAGTTAGACATTCACACTGTATTTTACTGGTTTTGTTACGTGAGACCCTGTCAATGCTCTTTGGCAACGAAAGGGAACATTTTGGCCAGCGGAGAGAAGTGTCCAGGGAAAACTTGAAACAGTGTGGAGAAAGAGCTCCAGTTTTATGACTCATTAGGGAAATGCTCACCAGTTTAAGCCAAGTAACAGGTGCTAACTCAGAGCACCTGTTATAGCTCTTACACTCTTCAAACCCAGGATACAAAACCACAAGCACATGAGCAAAGGCAATTACGTGATATGCACAAGACAGACATAAGAGTGAGGCATGGCCATCAGACTACAGCTGAGAGAATTCATTATGTGGATCTCTTCAGAGCAATCAGAAAAGAATACTCTCTTGATCACCAGGAAAGGTTTCACATCATTACAACTCTTGCAGTACAGGTTTTTTCTAAACTTCCGATGATCTTGGAAATAAGAAAATTCTTAAGGAAAAAGATGTAATAAAATACATTGTTTTGATCTCATTTTTTCCGTTTCTGAATGCTGGATGTACCATCTTATCAACTCCAAATCAAAACAAACCATGGTAATGTATATTTATAGCAATAAATCTGCACGTTCCAATTATCACATAGCACCTACATAAATGACATGTCAGAAGACATTAACCAATTAATCCTTAGAAGCCAAACAGGAAATAGGAAAGCATTTCCAGAAAAAGAGGCATTGAGTGGTAAAGTTGAGAACAGATATTTGATCTGCAGATGTTCAGGACTTGGAAAGACTAAACCATGACTGACCCACCTATTACTGCACTAGTTCTGCTTCAAATGTGAGGCTGGACCATTGTCCTATGGTGTTCTGTAACACTTCTAAATCTGTATAACGCTTCACTTACACTTTAATATCTAAATATCAGATTCTTCTACTTTGTAGTTCTAGCTGCTAAGAAAGGCCTGTAATATTACTTTAAAGGGGTTTTCTGCTTATCACAGCAGCAGTGTATTATTTTAAGACAAATGGTACCTGGGAGTTATTTTTCAAGGATTACAGTCTCTGTTTGTCACTATACCCCTCTGCAGACTCTCTACTCATCCCCAGGATCAGCAATGTGCTAGTCAGTAAAACAAATACAAGTTAAAGATAGCATTCCGTTCCTAGGGATTTAAGACACTAACCATTACAAAAAGACTATTTTCATTATTTAGTCAAGATTTCCAGAGAACTCCCTCTTACCAATGGGTGAATACAACATCCAGGTATTTTTCATGAGTCATGTATCAAAATAGACCACGGAAAAATAAATTTACAAGTTCAGCTCCCAAAGTCTAGCCACAGTGTATGTGCTTGGCTTTGCATTTAGCGACAGCAGCATGCTGAACTTTGGGATTACAGTCCATATTCAGCAATTCTGCAAAGGTTTCTGTACTGCATTGTAGCACTTATTCCAGAACTAACTTGCCTGAAGCACAACACCAGCCTTAGGATATCATCTTACACATAGTCTCAGACTCTTGTCTGAAGAGGAATGAAGAGGAAAGAAAAGCAAACATTATCCTGACAATAATACTAAGTGCTGTGTTTCAAGTGGTTGCTAAAGGCAACCTCTGCTTCCTTTCTTAACTAGCGCTGTTCTGTGACCTGCAAGGGAGGCCAGTCCTTCACTAAACCAACTCTAAGTTCCAGTGAGCTCTGCTGTAACAAACAGTTATGAGGGAGTAACCTGTAGGTATTCTGAAATGCAGTGGCATCAGGAACGTCTAAGTCACAAGCTGTAGGATCCTTGTCTCTGCTTAAAGTTTTGATCTTGTGATTTACTTTAGCAGACTTTGACAGAGGTAAAAGGTTTTCTTACATTCATCTACTTAGAAATCAGAGCTGTAGTATTTTAATGAGTCCCAAGTAGCATTTCAATTTGCTACTCTGTAAGCTCATTTGTTAAGCTGAATAGTCACTGAGTCACAAATAAGTTACAACTAAGTCACAAAAAAGGGAAATGACAAAAAAGTAGAAAGAATATTTTTACTCTATTAAAATCACACATATTTTCTATTTGTTTTTCCATATGACTAACTATCAAAGAGAAAATCTTTTTCATTTACAAACTGCAGCTGCATTCAAGTTACATAATAGAAATATATTCAAGTAATTATGAAAAATTTAATGCTACAAAATTAGTAAATTTAAGAAATTACAAGTACTTTCTTGTAGCCTGTTTATGTTACTTAGGATTAGGAACAGGAAACCCTTAAAACACCTTATGTATTTTTGTATGACCTTGATTAAACAGCGTGAATCCTCCCTGCTCATTTCCCTTCATGATGACTGGAAATTACAATAATTAAATTTCCTCCTGGGCTGGATGGTGAAGCTTAATTTAGTAAAGTCTTAAGTATACTCTGGCATCCTTGAATGGAAAGAGCTACAAAATCCAAAATACACATTCATTTGAATCCGTCCTAAAATTTTCTCCTTTTGCTGATACTCACAAATCATGAATTTATAACAATTATATTTCACATCAGGAAAATTAAGACTTTTAAGTAATATCCCATCAAGTCCCATTTACTTTATGGCTGCTTTTAAGACAGTGAATTCCCTGCTGGTGAAGTGTGTTTTCAGCCCTTTATCTTCTACAGCATTTAACATACTTTCATGTTTATCTATAGCATATAAATTGAAAAAAATCAAGTTGTGGTGAATTCTCTTGATCCAGAAGTCAAATACCTAGGGAAAATTAATGGTCAAGATAGAGGGGTTCTGTTTCCACTAACATTTGTGCAACAATCCCTTTTTGCTAATTTGAAATGCCACAAAGATTGGATTCACCTTGTGTCTTCCAATCAGTAGTAACATTCAGCTGACCCTTACTCTCCCTCTTTCAACCATAACGAAAATGACTCAACACTATTTCATATTCCAGGGAAAAGGATGGAATTGAACTGACACGAGAAGAAACATTTAAATATCGATTCAAGAAAGATGGGAAAAAACAGTATCTCATTATTAATGAGTCAACCAAGGAGGACAGTGGACACTACACTGTGAAGACCAACGGTGGGGTATCAGTGGCTGAACTGATTGTGCAAGGTAGGCACAGGGAATATCCCAGAACCAGAGAAACTGAAAAATGAGAACAGGCTGAAGGTAACCTTCTCCTGATAGTGCAGAGTGGTAGCATAATCCTCCTGACAGGGAAGAAGAAGATGCAATAAGGGGCACAGAGTTTGATAATAAAGGCTTCAAGAACTCAGACCTGTGTGCCAGATATAACAGATACTCTGATAACAGCACGTGCTTAGCTATTAGTCCTGTTAAAGCCCTGCATGCTGTGTATTTCCCTTCATATTTCCTCCTTCCATAGACAGCTTGCTCAGCCCTTGCCTTTTCTACTCAGTAAATCCACATCATCTACTTGGAGAGCTATTCTGATTTTTGATGCGTGTATCGATTATTCTCACGACATCAGAGAAAAAGCTGGAAGTTTACCAGAGCATTGCAGACCTGACAGTGAAGGCACGTGACCAGGCAGTCTTCAAGTGTGAAGTTTCTGATGAAAACGTGAAAGGAATCTGGCTGAAAAATGGAAAGGAGGTGATCCCAGACGAAAGGATAAAGATCTCCCATATTGGCAGGTCAGTCTTGTCTCAGAGAGCAGGGCTCGGGTATTGCAGTGCAATCCATAGGAATTGTTATCTCAGGGGATAAGAATATAAAGTGAGATTTTGTCCTGGCTCCAACTAAAAAGTAAAAACTTTAAAAGTTTTCCATATGCAACCCACATTGAGTGACAGACTTGTTTTGGTATGTGTGCAATCTTTTTGAGTCAGTGCATTTATATGTTTCAACGGTGCATCAGCAAAAATCTTAGTTTTCATTAGGATTACCTGATGTTTTGGTATTCAAACAATCTAGAAAACAAGTTGATAACTTTAAAACTAACAGTGGTGTTTAGATGGTGTTTAGATGTGAGTAAACCCTACAGAAAAATTAGCTTTTATATTAATACATACAGTTGTGTAATTCCATGCTTAAGTTTCCTAGCAATCTAGCTACTAATGGAAATGGAGACCAAGAAGATTATTCATTAAATACTAGGTGAAGTCTTTTCTGGTACTCTTTTCTTTATTCTGTTTTGGACTTAAAATAATACAGGGATGGAGAATCACTTTTTGGTTTGTTTAGTCAGAGTTACTGTTTCACAATCAGAATAAATGAAACCAATCAGCAGCATTACAATTGCCCTTGTAATGGTAAAGGACTGGACTAGAGCAAGGAAACTGCCTCCTCTCTTCAAAGAATCTACCTTGACAAAAAAATATCCGTTCATAGACAATACTGAAAGCAGAGCAGTCTACAGCCCTGGTGGTTGTTGACTTGTGTCCTGGCAAGGGAAGAAGAAATAATAATTTCTGTTAGCATCCTATAGCCTGCACCTTGTCTCTCAAAGTAGCCCTGTTTCTCCTGGGGAGGTAAGGTAAAGGAATAGAATATATTTGTTCATGTTTCCAGAATTCATAAGCTAACTATTGAGGACGTAACACCAGAGGACGAGGCTGATTATTCCTTCATTCCGCAAGGATTTGCTTACAACCTTTCTGCCAAGCTCCAGTTTTTGGGTAAGTTCTCTTAGAATGTGTAATGGGAATTCCACAGGGATAAAATGGTGACATTAATCATGGTTATACCAGGAAAGAGAATGCCGATCTCTTTTCTGATACCTCAGTGTAGGCACATTGCTTTTCCCTGTTATTCTTTATTACCATTATCACATTGGTTTACAGAGCCTATTTTTTAATTTATTGTATAAATCTGCTGACTAATACGTCTTATGAAGTTCAATCAGTTTTAAAATTACTTTGTGAGTGCAGATCCTACATAAATTCTGTTTTCTGACCTATTTCTCCTTCCCCGTCTCCTCTTTTCTTTCTCCCCACAGAGGTCAAGATAGATTTTGTACCAAGAGAAGGTAAGAACAGCAGTCATAATTTATGTGTAAGTAAGAACATTTCCAATAGCAAAGTAAGCAGTATATTTTTTTTGTTTTTAATTTAATGCATGAATATTCTTTTATTTTTTTCCATTCATATTACTCAACCTATATTTAAATCTTATTTTCTCTACCTTTACTATAGAACCCCCTAAAATCCACCTTGACTGTCTGGGTCAGTCCCCTGACACTATTGTTGTGGTAGCTGGGAACAAACTGAGATTGGATGTTCCTGTATCAGGAGATCCAACACCCACTGTCATCTGGCAGAAAGTAAACAAGGTAATGTACAACCTGATACAGTGTCTGAGGCAAGTCACAACAGCAAATTTATTTTTCCTTCTCAAATATTACTTTGGTTTACAGTTATTTGCAAGTATTTCCATCTTCCTTTCAATTGTATGCGTTTAAACCTCAAGGAAAAAAAAAAAAGTCTGCACTGGAGCTGCTTGGGACATAGCTGTTTTGTGATTCATCCTGAGCTATTCCTTTTCATGAACTGTTCCCTGTTTTTTTAGTCCAAAAGAAGGGGTTGACTATATATGAGTAGACATATGTACATGCAGCTAGAAGGATATCATACACATTTATTCTCTTCCTACCCCAGACAAAAATAAATAAATTATGAGTCATCCCCATCACCTTCACCTGATAGAACATTTTCTGGAGGTGACAGCTTCTTTTTTTAATCTTTATCAGGAATTCCACAATTTGTGAAGAAGTGCTATTTTATCAGATTAGTGGTATAAAACTGAATTTCATATAATAAAAATAGAGGAACCTTGCTATTTACCTTATCAAAGCAATTATAAAACATCAGAGAAAAAAATTAGAAGTTAGACTTAAAATGTTAAATGAGCTTCCTTTTTGGATATCTCAAAATATCCCCACCCCTCACCATCTGTGGGCTTTTGAGCTATAACTAGCACAAAACAGAAATATTTTGCATAACATTCTACAGCATCATTATGCTTCCATAAGTGTAGATACAGAAAAAATATTTCCAATTATGTTAATTCCCCCAATCTCCTATTTCTTCATGATCATGGCCGCATTCTTGTTTAGTTTGCATACCTAATAGCACTCAGAACTGTTTTTCTGTAATGCAGAATTATATGGAAACAAAAATTTTTAAAAGCCAAAAAAACTGACTCTTCCATACAGAAGTTTCTCTGATAAAATAACGACTGGGTATCAGACAACCTCTATACAGTGTCTCAACACATGAGGAAAAGCAGCCATTCTTGATTGAAGGTTGTGTAAAATACACTTACTAATGAAATTCTAAACAAAGAGTAGCACAGCCTCAAAAGATGTTGTTTGATGAGTGTTACAGACCTGACTCTATTTCGGAGTGTTAAAATATTTACATCAATTTACTATCCCATTGTTACAGCGAGAAGTAATCCTTATTTTTGTACTTACACATATAGAGTAGCTAGTACCAGAGGACACAGACAGGTTCACAACCAATTACAACAATACTGCAGGAATGGCATGCTTCTTCCTTTGCTAAGCTGCAAATCTGAGTTTGCTGACTTATCCTTCCCTTAATTCACAACATTCTGATACCTTTTTTTTTTCCATTTCTGCTTTTCACTTTGGTTTTGGTAGATTTCATTCCCAGGTCTGCTTGCTGCTTCACTTAGCTTTTCTCACACCTCCATATTCAACCCCGGAACAAACTCTTCTCTGTCTTGCAGAAACAGATTTACTGCTCTGCTCAGCCTTAGCTGACTTTCTGTGGTTTCTTTGCTTATCTAGAGAAACGACCTACTTCGAAACATTGATGATTCCACGACTCCCTCAGAAAACAGCAGTGATTTAAATACTGATAATAAAGTAAGTTCCTTATTATTATTATGCAATCACACAAGTGTTCTTGGTGTTTTCCGGATAAAAGGTCATACACAAAAGGAAATAAAATTGAAGTCAGTAAATATTAAACATGGTGGCTCAAACAGCACATCAGGCCCACTATCCTGCCTCACAGTGGTAATTACCAGACACTGCTGGGCACAAGAGATCTGGGGAGCAACTTTAGAGTAAGAAGCTGATTGTTGATTAATTTCTAATCAATATTACATGGTGACTGGGTTACAAGGAATCAAAGCAGTTATTTGAAAACTCTTTTAGATTTATTTGTGGGGATTTTTCTCCCTCAGTAACCTGTAAGCTCCAATAATAACTAGGACAAAATCTTACAGGACACACAGAAAAATGACAATGGGTCAAGAGAGTGGATAGACTATAAAGCAGTGAAAGAGGACTCACCCTGCAGCAACTTTCACTTTTCACTTAAATTATTTCTGTCTTGATAGAGTAAAAAATATTTTACATTTATTATACAGCAATAAACCATTCTCAGGGTTAGGATCCTGCTGCACTAATCACTGTTTAGACATGTATTCTTTCTAATGGCTCCTGTTCTAAATCTACAGATACATAGGTACAAAGGAAGAAAGGAGTGTATTACATATGTACAACTAAATTGTGGTCATTTTGTTTAGATTTTAGCAAGAAGTAGAAAGTTTCCCCATACGCCATTATTGAGTGGCAGAAATCACACTGATGCCATTAACTGTTACAAGAATCTTATTTTAATTTATACAGTAACCAACTGTTATCTATGAAACTCTTCACAGTGATGCTAGCAGCTGTCCCAAGTAGGAATTTCTGGAAGTACTTAGTAACTTCCTTGAAACATAACTGGGTTTGGGTAACTAGTGGTGAATCTCCACAATCTGCAGACTTTCTGAACTGATTTTCCCAAATGATATTTATGTGAGCCAGTCTATATTTCTCTTCTACATTCTATTTCTACAAATAGAAATTGAAAATTTTTACAGCTTTTCAATAATTACTGTAATATTCAGCGATTTGTAGTTTTTCACCAGCTTACACACAGATTCATCAGGCTGTCCCTGGTGCAACTTGCAATGATTTTATCTGTCACTTTCACTGCCCACAGCTCCTGTTTGAATCTGAAGGCAGAGTCCGTGTGGAGATGCATGAAGACCATTGTGTTTTCATCATTGAAGGGGCAGAAAAAGAGGATGAGGGAGTTTACAGAGTTATACTAAAGAATCCAGTTGGAGAAGATAAGGCTGATATCACAGTCAAAGTTATTGGTAAGTGAAGGAAAGAAACAACCAGAGCATGAAAGAATCTTAAGTCTGCTGAAACTCACCCTTCTCTAGAAGCCTAAAAGTATCTCTGATACAAGTTCTGACTTTAGGTTTAGAAAAATGGGAAAGGATCATAAAGAGAGGAACATTATCAATCAGAAATTTGGCAGAAGTATTTTTTCAGAGGTGAAAAGCTAAGAGAACATCTCCCAGTAGTAATCGACGTATTTCCTGTTTCAGGTGATTCTATCATTTTATGGATGACATTCCATTCTGAAGTACATGCTTCATGCTTGTCAGAGATAAGAAAAGTTTCTAGTTATTTTGTCATGGGTTATGTTTTTAAGCAGAGATTACTTCATTCTATAAGCAGTAAATGGTTAATGGAATAAAGAAACATAATGTATCTGATAGAAGATGAACAGATAGACAGATTCTTCAATTAGTCACAAAAGACCTGGGAGGGATATGATTTTGAATCAGTAACTTTTATACATTTTTCATATTTAATTTGCTGATACCCTGGCACACATAACAAAAGGACAAGTTATAAGCAAATTAGAAATTATAAAAGAAAATTACTTTCACCTACAGTATAAAAATGTAGAATTGCTTGGTAAATACTAAGTCCTCTTCCATCTTTTATAAATATTAAATCAGGATATTTACTATGAGTATCTCCAAAGTGACATAATATGTGAGACATGCAATCGTATTTTATAAAATTTATTCTAGAGAAAATAGGAAACCCTGGAGCAAGCCTCATCTTACAGAACAGAATTACCTTACATTTTTGCAAAAATTTTATTACATCTGGGAAGAAAAAGGAAGCTGAATAATCAATGGTATTTAAAGGAAACCAACCTAACAAAGAAGCATCAAAGAGCAGGATTCCCTTTAGACTAAGTTAATACATTCTGATTGTACCTACTGTTGCTGACACAGCTGTATCAGAGTCACATAATAAATTTGGTTGGAAAAGATTTCTGATCTCATGAAGTCCAGCCCCACCATGTCAACTAGATCAGGCACTGACTGCCATATCTAGTTTTTACAAAAACACCTCCAGGGATGGTGACTCCCTGGGTGGCCCATTTCAAAACTGAATCACCATTCTGTGAAGAATTTCTTTCTAATGTCTAACCTAAACCTCCCCTGGTGCAGCTTCAGCCTTTGTCCTCTCATCCTGTTGCTGATTGCCTGGGAAAAGAGGCCAAAACCCACCTGGCTACATCCTCCTTTCAGGCAGCTGTAGAGAGCAATAATGTCTCCCCTGAGCTTCTTTTTCTCCAGGCTAAACAAGCCCACCTCCCTCAGCCACTCCTCATAGGACTTGTGCTCCCGACCCCTCTCCAGCATCATTGCTCTCCTCTGGACATCCTCCAGCACCTCAGTGTCCTTCCTGTAGTGAGGGGCCCAAAACTGGACACAGCACTTGAGGTGTGGCCTCAGCAGTGCTGAGTACAAAGAGACAATCCCTGCCCTGGTCCTGCTGGCCACACTATCGCTGATACAGGCCAGGATGCCATTGGCCTTCCGGACCACCTGGACACTACTGGATCATGTTCAGCTGCTCTTGACCAGCAAGCCCAGGTCCTTTTCCACTGGACCACTTTCCAGACACTTTTCCTGCAGCCTATAGTGCTGGAGGAGGTTCTTGTGGCCAATGTGCAGCACCCAGCACTTTATCTTTTTGAACCTTACACCACTGGCCTTGGCCCATGATCCAGCCTGTCCTGGTCCCTCAGCAGAGCCCTCCTGCCCTCCAGCAAATCAATACTCTGACCCAACTTGGTGTTATCTATGAATTTGCTAATGATAGATTCAATACCCTCATTCAGATCATCAATAAAGATATTAAACAGGACTGGGCCCAACACTGATTCCTGGGGGACACCAGTACATCAATACCACACAGAAAAAAAAGTGCTAAAAATATTTAATTTATTTGCATAAAGAAATTGAAACAATAACGACTCTCTCTCATTCTCATACTTTCTTCAGATGTTCCTGACCCTCCAGAAGCTCCCACAATCAGCAACATTGGAGAAGATTACTGTACTGTGCAGTGGCAACCCCCTAAATATGATGGTGGGCAACCAGTACTTGGTAAGAGTCCAAAAACACTAATTTCCCTGCAGCTTTGCATATATTTTTTGCTGCTCCTTTGAAATGGCACAGAAGGTTTCTCCATTTAGACTTAAGGAAGGCTGACCCTCAGACAGGAGCTGCTCTGATGCACCAAACCTTCACACCGGCCGAGGCTCTGCCCCTCCAATTTTGAGGACAGAGTGCCCCCTGCCTGTGCGATTTCAGCAAACTAAAGCACGGAAAGGGGATATGAAAAATAGCTAAAGCAACTATTCTCATTCAAGACTGAACTTTTAAGTCAGCATACAGGCCTTTGTGCTTACCTCGGAATATCAAAACAGATCTGTGGCCACCTCAGTCACCAACTCCAGACATCTGCAATCTCAGGCACTCATGCAATACATGTTTTATAGCAGAAAGATATTTCATAATTCTACTTCATATAAAACAACGGGTCATAAAACAGTTTCAATCATTTTAGTGACCTTAAAATCTGTACTTAAAACTAGAGTGCAAAGTTATCCTGTGATGCAGGAAATGAACTGACACAATCAAGATTATCACTGACACCATTTTAAGTTCTGCACAGAGCATGGTGAGATTTAGATAGAAATCTCTCTGTCCTTAGAAGAAAAAGAAAATAATGCAGGGTCTTGACCAATTTTAGGGGAAACAATTCCTCTGGAGTCCATATCTAGCAATTTGTTTAATAAAGATCTCTGGAGCTTCAGTTTCTTTGGAAAAAAATACATTGAAAGCTATTTGGATTCTCATGGGGATGACAGAGCTAGAAGTGTCTAAAATTCTTTTAATCTCCTGAATAGTATCTGGAAGAGAGGAGTTTGTATTTGCTTTTGTATGTTTGGACTTCATTTCCAGAAGATCTACCTCATTTAAATCAAAGAATTTTATTTTGTTCAGGAATAAACAAGGTACTGCTGAGCCAGTGCTTTGTGGTTTCATCTGTTCTGACAGGAAGCGAGCAAGAAGTCAGCAATTTAAAATATTGTGTGCAAAGATATTTACCAGTAGTTGTGACGTTACCACAACCCCCACCTCACTGACTACACAAAGCCTGTGATTTTGTTTTGTAGGGTTTTCAGGGCACATATTTTGAAAATTCTTTGCTTTCTTTTCACTGTCAAAAGAAGGATTTTGTTAATGCTCCAGTAATGACCCTTCACACTGCCTGAGGAGGTTTCTTCAGTTAGCACAGGGCTGAACTACTGGTAGAGCTCCAGTAAAACACCTGCAGCAGGGGGAGAGGGAAAGCCAAGATACAGCACTACCCATTCAAACAGAGCTTTAAAAGCAAGTTAAAAAGGCAGGGGGGAAAAAGCATATTCATTCTTATCTGTCTTCATATTGTTACAGATGGCATTGTAGGCAGTCAGATACAGCCTTTATTAGCTATATCCAACAGATATAAAAAAGAAATTCACACCCCATCTTTACTTCACCTTTCCTGGGGTTTTGTGTGCTTTTTGTATTACTAAAACAGTATCTTTAACTCTCACACATTTGGTGCATTTGGGGGAATAATCTGCTTTACCAAATGTCACCAATACAACCAGTATTGTCATTTTACCTCCTTTCTGCCTGTTTTTTTGGTGTTTTTTTTAATTGCAAACGTCTTTATTTTGATGCTTACGAGCTTAACACTGCTTTTCTATAACAGCAAAAAACCTCAGAAACTGAGTTGATGAAACTTCTCTCAGTCTCATAGACCCTGGTGAATAGAGAAAAAACAGGAACACAACAAAGGAACCATAGGTTCTTTGCTTACAGCACTTAATTCTGAAAGCTACTGAAAAAAAGCACGCCAGGAGTACATCTTTATGCATTTGAAGTGATGACACAACCTGTCAGCTTAAAGATACATCAACTGTTCTCTTCCTAGGACACTTTGTAGACTCCCATGCTCTTCTTGCATTTCAGCATTGACAGGAAAGGCTGCATGTGTCTGTGCCTACAGCATGCCAGCAAATCAAATGTGCCTGTCATTCTCCTCATCCCTGGAGACACCTTAAGTGTGACTCATACTTCCCAGGTATACCAAAGGGACTTCCACAAGTTTGATAGCCATGACCTTGGTGAGCAGCAGGGACTGAATCACTCCCTTGCATGGCTCAATTATGTAAGTCCTTGCTATGGACTTACTCTATTGTAGCTGACCCCTGTGAGAGACATCTGTACAGAGCTCTGCAGTCTATGGGTAAGAACACATCCATACAATACACTCAAATACATGGCATGTGTACATGACTGCTCAGTGTATTCTCTGGTTATTCATTCTGTAGTTAAAAGATGAACAGCTTTCATAGCAAAGGTTGTTTAAAAGAAGCCTACATGGATCACATCCAATCATGCTATCTAACACAGAGAAGCAGCAGAAATTTAATATAGCTAAGTGGAAAGAAACATTTCAGTAGTCCTTTGTAGCAGGTCAACTGGAAAATATCTGACATGTATGTTTCCAATGTGATTTACAACCATCCTCCATATTAAGCATCAGGAATCACAGATTCCATACCCAGTTTTGGGAAATGAGAAGTTTATCTTTTACATTAATAATCCAGCCTCACTTAGTCATTCTGGAAAACAGCATGGTAGTGTTGGAAAGGCTATGGATGGTCTGGGTGGAGAAGTGCTAAGACATGGATTACAGAGATACAGATGGCACCTTAAGCTGTACTACAGATTTACTCTGCACTACACCCGGCTCTCTTTGTTCTCTGTTATCACACAGGCTCACTTTCCTTCCAAAGGAAATCAGAGCAAGAAAAACGGTGAGTGAGTAGCCATATCTCACTCACTGTAGGGCTGAAGCAAGCTGAGACCTGCATTGTCTGGGAAGCATTCTGCATTTCCACCACCTTGCAAAGAACACAGAGATCTAGAATCAGTTCTTTGATAAAACAATAGTAATAATAATAATAATAATAATAATAATAATAATAATAATAATAATAATAATAATAATAATAATAATAGGAATTGCCAAACTGTTCATTCAATTAATTATTTGTGGGGAATTTAGGCTGTTGGTCAAGATTAGTGAATTGAAGCAGAATAGAAGAAAGAAATTAATTTTTTTAAGCTATACCACATCTTAGACATTTCAAGGAAATTTCTCCTTCACTTAAAAGGATTTTCTTTATTCCTGCATGTGAGATAACAATTTCCAGTTCTTTTACATCATAACAGCTGTCCTTTCCAGGCTATATTTTAGAGAGAAAGAAGAAGAAGAGCTATCGATGGATGAGACTGAACTTTGACCTTTTAAAAGAGCTCACCTATGAAGCCAAGCGGATGATTGAAGGAGTAGTTTATGAGATGAGGATTTATGCTGTGAATTCTATTGGCATGTCCCGGCCCAGCCCTGCCTCACAACCCTTCATGCCAATTGGTGAGTTTGGAAACTCCATGGTATTTCTAGGATAAAACCAAGACAGGACAATTTTGACCTCTTCTCTTCAGCTGCTCCTGCAGCTAATAAGAATGTGTCAGGAAAGAGATTATCAAAAATCTCTATATTCTGTATTTAATCAACCTTTTCCTTTGTAATGCTCCTCTTCTCTATCTCTCATTCCTCTTCCTGAAGAGCACAGAGGTTCCAGTTTCATGAAATTGCTGACCAATTTTTAGTTGTTATAATTAGAAGTGTGAGAGTTGAGCTGGATCTGAAAAGGAGGAGAACTAATTGACAGAGATTTCCCTGCCCCTCTCAGCTTCTCCCATTCCCTTATGGGTGCAAATATCACAGTATCCCGTCCAGTGCTCCCTTAATCCCAGGCCTCTCCACAGCTAAAAGGATAGATGATTAAGAAAATATTTGAGGAATGATTTTCTATAAATAATCCTTCCCAACACAGCAGCACAGTGTCTCCTGCAGTTCCCTGAGGAAGGAGCAAGCTAAAGGAGTCCTCAGGAAGCCTATCTGCTAAGACTTTTAGGGAGAAGACCCACAAAAATACAAATAGCTGGAGATTAAAATGACTAGAGTTTCTAAACCTACAAATAACAGCGAAGGGGGACAACCTGCTGACGGAGATAATGTAAAAGCAGATGATGCAGTGGAGGAGTCAGAAGGGAAGGCTGAACTGCAAGAAGGGTCTCTTAATTCTGGATTTCAAACACACAACGGCTGGTCTGCAACAAAAGAGGTCAAACAAGAACCATCAAGTGGAGCTACTGAAAAAAAAGGTCCAAAGTTTTCATGGGATAGGCAGAGTTTTACTTGATTAAGGATAAAGTTCACACTTACTTCTTCAGAGAAGAGGTTTGGGGTTTTGATCGTGTACTGTGTGGTTGTGTATGCTCCCAATTGCATTTGCCTCCTTTGTGCTGTCCTTGCTACCATGTGAATACAAAAATTTTTGATAGTTACAGAAATGAAATTAGGTGATATTTTTGTTTGGTTTTTTTTTACAATACATTTGGGAACTAAGACTGATTTCAATTAGTTCCACAATTTGTGAACCTGTATTTAACTTACTTTGTAAAATCTGTTACGGATATTCAGATGTTCAGTTTATAATACACATATACACAGATTATGCCAAACATACCTTTTGTTAACACGATTGCTCTTATGGTATGTATACTAAATTTTATAGTCCTGCACCCTAAGTGTTATTTTGAAAAAATTGTTTTCTGTTTGCTCTTTGGTATCAATTATTTCACAGTAACATTTATGTGTATTTTGGATCCTCTAGTAAGGGCTTTTCTTGATTATTTTTAAATTAGTAGATAATAGTCATGTTGCAGAAGACTGGATTTAGCTAGTGGTCTTTCTGAACTGTGGGTTTATAAAAAGCCATGACACACCCGTTCTGAAGAAATATGAAAAAGCTGTATCTAAATGAAAATTTTTCATCCCCAAAATATTTTTTTTTAAATATGTCTCTGTTACAAATGCACAAATCAGAAGTAGTGTTTCTGTAAACATGTAGTCATAACTTTTGGTCATTTTCTTCACTGTGTGAGTGAAGTGAAATTTAGCCACTGTCAATTTGGTCCTCTGACCAAGCAAATTTTGTCTACTTACAATCAGAGTATAAGTACAGAATACAAAAGGTACATATTTTCATTTCTAGACTTCTCTGCAGACTTATGATAACAATTTGACTCCCTTCTACAAGTCTTCTTTTTTCAGTGGCTTTTCTCATAAGGGAGCATCTGTGAATAGGAACTACTATCTTAACCTCTTGTTCCCCTTCCTATTAGAGGAATCTTATGCTGTGCTTTTATTAAATTATGTAACAGGTGTTGCACTTCACAACTGAGCTTCAGGTGGATTTATTTAATTAATATAGACAGTGGTACATAAATCAGTGGTTAATCACTCCTTGTATAGCCTTTGAATTCTCATAGTTGTATTGCTATTTCTCAGAATCTACTTGTCTACATTTCCTTACAGCTCCTCCAAGCGAACCAACCCACTTTACAGTGGAAGATGTTTCTGACAGCACTGTTTCCTTGAAGTGGAGACCCCCTGAGCGGATTGGAGCTGGGGGATTAGATGGTTACATGTTGGAATACTGCAAAGATGGATGTAAGTAAGCATGAGTACTAGGCAGCAACAGAGCATTTAAAAAATGCTACAATTACAATAACTTCACCTCAATACACTACCAACAACCTAATCATGTCCAGCATGATCAAATTTTAACTCTAATCTATGTTTACCATCCTTGTCAACCATCACCATTCTCACTAGGACGTGACTTTAAATTCATGGAAGTCACATCCATAATGTCATCCTCACAATCATCATAAGTTTAAATACACAAAAGTAAAACAAAAATATTGTTGCTGTTCTATAGTTACTACTATACTTCTGTATCATTCATGAATTGCATATTCCTTAAAACAAATAAAATAACATGATTGTGTCATCAGTCAAACTTGAAAGCAACCATTACCTTACCTCATTTAATACTTCTACTGGTAATAAAGAGTGTAACAGCATCATATCTACAAAATTCAATGTTCCGTGATGGTACAACATACTACTTATGACATAAAAGTCAAACAACAAATTTAATATTGACATTTTACCTGACACTAGGCTCGATTACCAAATAATCTAAACTAGGGGGTTTACAGGGCATAATTTATAGTCTTTAATGAGACATCACTATAGAATTACCAGAATCTCTATGTCATTGTCAGAGCAGAATGATTTTATCAGTCTTATATCTGTGCTTTATGATAAGGAAGCACTGAGAATTCTGTTCTACTGTGTCAATTGAGAATTAAACAATAAATCCCAACAGTTGTGCTCTATTATTGTTTTGAGCATATGTGACTCTCACTGATCGGCTTGCACAGCCACAGAAGGCATACTTACTCCAAGAAAAAAAATTAAATTAAGGCTTCACTTTCTTGCTAAAGCTACTTCCTAAATTCTCCCCCTTCCCATGTAGCAAAAATAAATGTCAAGAAGTCCCACAGCTCTAAGCTCTATAAAACAAAATGCCAAAGGAACTACCCTTATCCTTAGCTATTTTGAGTTACAAAATGTAGAGATTGCTTAACTCTATGTGTAAACACATCTCCTCAATCCAGAGTTCCTCTTCCAACTTATTTTGTTCCCTTTTAAGTGTGGTATTGTAACTTGAATTCATTTTACCCTAATAGAAATTTACTTTCAATTGCAAACAAGGCACAAGTTTGGAAAAAAAATGCATTATTGCAATATGCAAATACTGTACTTGTAGCTACAGAATGGATTCCTGCTCTTCCTGGCCTAACTGAGCGCACATCTGCACTGATTAAAGATCTGGTCACGGGGGACAAACTTTATTTCCGTATCAAGGCTGTAAACCTGGCTGGTGAGAGCGGAGCAGCAACAATAAAAGAGCCTGTCACTGTTCAAGAGATCCTGCGTGAGTATCTATACTGAATAAATCTTATTCATGTATTTCCTCTGGCCAAAATTCTGCCTTTCTCTGAGAATAGCACACGAACTGCTCTTCCACTTTGATTAGGTGCCCAGTGTCTTCTGACTCTGAGAACATCTCTACCTCACCCAGGTCTTATATTTGTAAAGCTTAGCTCTTAAAATAAAATTCTACTTCTTACTTTCAAAATATGGACATTTCACCTCTTGCAATGGCACTGTCAGCATTTAAGAAACATGTATTTAATATTTACCTCTCTGCTTGAAAAGCTGGTCTATTATTGCAAAATGACTCTGTTGGCTATGGCAAGAGATCTATTTACTTCATTGTCGCAGATTATTAATTACCACCTTGTGGATCACCCAACAGCTGTAGATTAAAATTCATTTGACTGGAGTCCAAAAGACATCAAGAGCTGCTAATAGTGGATTCCTCAACCTTGGCTCACATGAAGTGTCTGCCAGAATCTCACTGGCAGTAAATTGAGCCAATGTAAATAAAACAAAGTTTTAATGCATCTCATTACCAAATGGTCATGAACACAGACACTCCAAATGTATGTTAAGAAATTCCGTCTGTAAATGACAGGGAAAAGACTAAGGATAAAAGGAGAGCTTAGAAAGCTTTCCAGTGAGGTAGAGGAAAGGAGACTAGATGAAAAAAGCATGCAGTAAAGTCCTCTTTTGTTAATGAAAAGTAAGATGCTACAAAGAGATTCCACTACATCTCTCTCAAAGAAAGAACTGTAACTGAACAACTGTAGCAAGATAAAGAAATCCATCAGTTGCTGTGCTTTCTGACTATGTCCATAAATACCTCCAAGTGGCAATTTACAAGGTGCTTCAGTATCAATATAGCAATAGATAATCTATAATAACTCTTTTACTCCAATACATCCCTTGTCTCATCCTTTCTATTGAACTGAACAATTTCTCCAAAGAAACAAAGTCCATAGAGTAGACTCACATTCAACAGAAGTCACCCAAATTTGGCATTTCAGATGCGACACATTTTCACAAATGCTGCTGTCACTGAAAATATGCTCAGATGTAAATATATAACTACGACTTAATATTAACTTTTTATCTAGGAGACAAATACATTTGAAACTACTGAGAGACTGAGCTACTCCCTAAAACATAAACAGTGGTTCCACAATTTTCTTATGTTTACAACTATCCATGGCCTTATTTTTGCCATAAGTAATGTTGCATATTATCAAAAGTTTTGTATTTAGTGTACTAATGCTTAACTGCAGAGCGTCCCAAATTCTGGCTGCCACGCCACCTCAGACAGACTCTGGTGAAGAAAGTGGGTGAGACAATCAATATTGTGATCCCTTTTCAGGTATGTATCAGCTTCTATTTTGTCATGGTTATTTATGATTACTTACCTAAAGTAGTTTCCCTAATGCAAGTTCCCATTGCTTCACTGCTTAAGCAGAATTACATAAGTATGGCTGATGATTCATTAAACCCTCTCGAACATTTGAGAAGGGGAGGGAATCACACTTTTTTCAGTCTTTTTTTTTTTTTTTACAGTCACAGTTTCTTCTTTATTCCCACCTTTTGGGGAAGAAGAAAAAAGTGGTGTAAGAGCATGCAAGCCCATTCTTGCTTATTGAGCACAGGAGGTATCATAGAGAGAAGTAGACAAAAGTGTAAGAATCCAACTAATTACTCTTCTGGAAACAAGGTCTATGATGTCACTGGGCAACTTCTTTGGCAGAAGTGTGTATGTTAATTTCTGAAAGGCTGACTGCAAAAATCAGAGTTTGCACATAAACAGAAGACCCCAGTTGGTCCTGGGATGCAGAACCTGAGTGTGTGTACAAAGACCCCTTGGGCATTACTTTGCATGAGCTGAAGGTATAAGAAAACAGAGCATGAGGAAGATTATCAAGGGTGCATGTATGTAACTACACTTCACTAAGGCATACACAAAATTGCTAAAATATACACAAAGACTGACCTGACCAGTTACCTCATCTTGGCATTTTCTAGAGCTGTACAGACAACTATCTGACCATTTCTAAAACACCACGTGCCTTTTTTTCAGGTGCAAGACTGTAATATCAATAGAGTGCAAGAATAAGTGTGTATAAGGAAATGGTTTTCTAAGGGAGAAATAACAAAAGAAATTGTAAATTACAGATTCTGGCTCTGACAGAGACCTCAGTAATAACAGATATCACCTAATCAAGTCCTCAGTTAAAATTTCAAGACACTGAAATTTCTCTACAGTCCAGGATTGCCATTTACAGAAACGTAATCCCGTTAGTAGGGAAGACTTTTGAAATTCTCATATAAAAGATGCTGGACACATGCAAAACATTTTTTCTACAAGGGAGAAACATGTGCACACATCACCTGTATTCTTTTGTTTAAGCAGCACCAGCAAGAAAACAAAAATTGTTAGAGAAATATCTATTTAAGCGCAAAGGTACTTTTCTTTTTGCCCTGTGGTTACTGTATATGTATGGTATATGGAAAGTAAATTTTTTCACAAAGAGACATCTGATTAGTACACATTTTCAAGCCCTTGAATAGAGCAACTTTCTTGAATCGAATGCTTGAATAATTTCAGCATAATCACAAGTCTATTTCTTTTCTTTCACATTTCTTATCTCCAAAATTGTTAAAATGGCTTTTTCACTGATGTCTAGCCACACGCAAAATTCAAGATTTGTACATCTGCTATTTCTGAGTTACGTAATTATTTTTTAAAAACCCAAAAATAAACAGATATTTTTCCTGCTTTGATATCCAAGTTGAAGCAAAATTGCACAGACTTGACAAGCTGTCCCATAAGCAGGGGAATAAAGTTCAGCATTTTAAAAATTTGTGTCTTATGTCCCCTTGTGCTGGTTTTGACTGGGCAGAGTTAATTTTCTTCATGGAAGCTACTATGGGGTCATGTTTTGAATTAGTGCTGGAAAGAGTATTGACAATTTCAGGGTATTTTAGCTATTGCTGAGAGCAGTAGCTCTCAGACTCTCAGAGTCAAGGCCTTTTCTGCTCCCCACAAGACTCTGCCAGGAAGAGAGGTGCTAAACCATGACACCCCATAGCACCACCCCTTCCCAGCACATCCAGACACATCCTGCACTGAGAGCAGCCTCACTGCAATATTCCCAGAGATTTGCCAGTTCTTTGCCCTCCTCCCTGACTGGCATGTCCTCAGTTCCCTGGCCAGGGTAAGTGCATGTAACAACTAATGCAGAGCTTCACTTAATCCTGCCTCATCATTCAGCTGTTGCCAAACAAAATAGTTAAAAGATCGAGTTTTCCCAGACTATTCCTCAGTGGGGACACTAACTGAGGTTTTGGCATTTCACTCTGTCATCAATTTTTCACAGAGCTGTACTAGGCTAATCTTAGAGATTTTGAGTGCTCTGTCAAATTTGGCCAAATTGAACCAACTGATCGAAAAGTTATTTGAGTAGTTGACTGACAAATCATGTGCTGGTATAAGCTCTTGTGTCCCAAGGGGTAAGGCTAACAAAAAATACTAAAATCTATCCATCAACACAGATTTTACTCTGAGAACAAAGCCAGAAGACTAATTCAAGAGGTATTTTTTGGAGTGAATTAAATTTGTCATAGTGTTGAATTGCAGCCTTCACAGTATTAAGAGTTGTGGCTTTAGCTATTTAGAATGTATAATACCGATGACCTTTTAAAAAAAGCAAATAAAAATGAACTTTTCCCATTACAGTTTGAAAAATTTTAAGTCACTGGCCATTTCTATTGCAGAAGGCAGCTCTAAGTAGATACAGTATTTAGTGAAGGTGGAAGTCCATGCTTCTACTATTTACAGTCTCTGTGCAACCTTTCCAGTGACCTCTGTGGTCACTGCAGTGAAATTCTGTGAAAAACATTGTCAAGGTATCCTGGGTTTAATGCTACTGGCAGATCTATTTAAATCTTTAGTTCAAAATGTCCCAAAAAGAAAGTAAAACAGTGTTGCTAGTTTTTTTTCTGTTGAGTGCATTAAGCAGGTGGAACATTCTGGTGAAGAGGATCAACACATTCTTGCTTGAAAATTAACTATGTGGCACATGATTGGAGGGGTATTATGTGCTATTAGTGGATAAAATTCACAGTAGTACTGAGCAGTCTTTTTGTCCATCATATATGTGTGAATATAAATATCTAAGAGCATTTAAATTCATTCTTCCCTGGCTGTGAAACCCCTGAAGTTTTTCTGGTGCTATTTAGCCACTCTGTCACTCACTGTTCTCTCTCAGATTATCTATTACACATTGCAGAAATCCAATCCTCTGACATATGTATTAGGAACATGCTTCCTATCTGTTTATGCTTTTCACAGCCTATAAATATAAGAGTATATGAAAACCAACACTTTGAACACTTGCAATCTTTCACTGGCACTCACAGCACTTCAAAAAAGGAGGAGCTGTGAGTGAACATATCTGATCAACCACACTAGAACACCAGCAGCAACAGTCTTGTAATCAGTCTGAAAACCTGCCAAGTATTTGTCTTGACAAAGTAGAAATTTAAACAAATGCCCATAGAACTATACTACTTAGGCAGATTATTTTTATTTTGAAAGCATTCCCAAATTTTTCAAGGAGGATCTTCATATCACTTTAAAATACAGGCATATATGGGAAGTAAAACAGAGTCAGTTCTTGGCCTGTTCACTAATAATAAGACACAGACATGGAAAATAAAAACACAAAATAACCCAAACCCTTTCACTTGTTCCAGAATTTCTACTATACATCCCAGCTGAAGAGAGGAAGGCATTTCTTGCTCTAGTAGGTTTTTGTGAGGGTTCTATGAAATGAGACCAGGGTACAGATAGACTAGAACAGGATAAAACAATCCTGTATGTATCATTTCAGAGCTGCAGGCCTGAGGTGCTTTTAAGTATGCTCCTTGGCAGAAAGCTGTAAGATAATAGTTTACCAGAGAGAGAAAATGGAAGGTCCAAAACCATTGCTCATTCAAGGTGTATTTCAGCCCTGATTTAAAATAAACTACAATACATCTGATGAGTTAGAGAAAAGAGCATCAATAAACAAATAGCAATTTTTAGGTGGTTTAAACATCCTTTAAGTATAATTTTGGACAGATCTTGGCCAGACTCTTATAACAAATGAAGTTTTTTTCTTAATACCACTGAAAAAAAAAATTATGGTACACTGACCACCTGAGCAAATACCAGACAAACCTGAAATAAAGGCGCAGCAATGCACAAAGATTCATCATTCATGTCTACCTTTAGGAACCAAAACCAAGAGTCTGAGCATCTCCATCTCCCTTGGTAGGCTAAGGGAAGAGATACAGTCTTTCAGAGTGTATGTTCCAGACACCCAGGGATTGAGGAACCTTCCAGAGCTGCTTTTTCTGCTGTTTACTGGAGGCAGTGTCCCAATTTCAGTGCCTTAGGCTTCAGTTCCATGGCAGCCTGAGCAGAGCTAACTGCTGACTTGCAAGGTCCTGCTTTCCCTCCCACCCATTTTAACTACTCCAGGCCTGTGCTGCACTGTTTCAGTTTGGTAATCTGGCAAAAAGTTAAAATCCTCACTGAGTTATTTTCTGTTGCATTAACTATTAATACACTTAACAAATATGTTATTGCCATTTTCTGTTTTCTTGGGATTCCTTGTTTAGAGTTGTACTGTGGAAGTAACACTCCAATAACTTTTGAAGAACTAAATAGTACTTACCATTTCTCCTGGAAATGGCTGGATGAGAGTGATGCCCACACTGATATCTCACTGACATTCCACAATGCCATCTTCCATGGGTATAGCAACATTCACTGCTTAGGTTTACAGCCACCAAAACAATTTGGCAGTGCAGAAAGAATTATACAGTAAATTTCACATCCCAAGACTCCAAGATAACAATAGTTTTTCAAAAGATCTTAAAAATGCCTGGGGACAGAGCACCAAATGTTCTAAGAAAGGGAGAAGGAGAGGAGCAGAGCTAATCAGAACAAGTCAGATCACTGTTGGCTTCACTGGTGCCTGGGAAAGAGTACCAGACCAGCACAAGTATAGTATTTCTGGATTTGTTCTCAATATCATTTCAGTCTCTAACTAAATGGCATCCTCAGAGCGTGGTGCCACTAAACCACACAGATGGTAGCAAATATTTGTCTTGGAGAAAACAGAAATTGTAAAGCATTCATAGAGTTTATTTTCTCAACCATGTGTATTATATGAAGCTTTCTAGATTTATAGATCACTAAGAGAAAAAATGGAAATACTAAAGCCTTAATTTTTTTTCTTCCTCTCTCTTTAGGGTAAACCAAGACCCAAAATCACTTGGCTGAAAGATGGTAAAACTCTAGACTCCAAAGATGTGGGAATTCGGAACAGCAGCTCGGACACAATCCTTTTCATCAGAAAGGCAGAGCTTCATCACTCAGGAGCATATGAAGTCACTCTTCAGATAGAAAACATGTCTGATAAAGTTGCAATGACCATACAAATCATAGGTAAGACCCTGACAATATCAGAATGAAGCAGATCATGCAAAACAAAATAGTGGCCAGACTGAGGCAACCCAAAGATCCAACTATCTCAGAATCCCTTCTCTTTCAATGGTTGGTGGCAGATGGTAGGACAAAGCTCAGAGCAGGGTTAGCATGTTTTTTTTTCATTAGATAAGGATAGGGAAGATAAAATCATTGCCGTAATATACCTCTACAGTTCCAAAAATTAGAAGGCACAGCCCTGTGAATTTGGAAAATTCACATTTAATACTTTACTCTGTTATGAGTGCCTAGTCAGTCTGAGGCTTATTCTCTATTATACCATTTCCAGTCTCTTTTCTAATACCATTTTAAAGGAATGCATTGCCAAAGTTTCCATATCTTTTGTTGGGATTACGTAAGAGATATTCTGAGGCCTTGCTTATTCAGATTTCATTAATGTTCACCCACAGCTTTTCTATTTCTCCTCATTACTGCTCTTTTTAATATTCTTGATAACTGTTTTTATTTCTCTTTCCCCACACTTTCACAGTGTTATCCCAAATTTCTTCCAGTGTATCAATACATTTTTAGAATATGTGTTTTGGCTCAACTCCTAATGTTTTGGAATTAAAAAGCTGACTTTGCTTTGCTTAAAGTTTTATTAATTATGTTGGCAGAATGGGTATGCAATGGTGCCAACAGCAAACAAGAATGACATAAAAATTGGAGCAAATATGTCTTAATAGCAGCAGCTGCTTCTGCTCAAGAGGATGGCTGCAGTTCTGCAAGAGCAAAATAAGTAAATGGCAGCTAAAACAAAATAATCCCAAGAGTGCCCAACAAAATAAACCCAAGAGTGCCCAGAGAAGGTGTGGATGCCCCATCCCTGGAAGTGTTCAAGGCCAGGCTGGATGGGGCTCTGAGCAATCTGGTCTGCTGGAAGGTGGCCCTGTCCATGGCAGGGGGCTGGAACTGAAAGATCTTTGATGTGCCTTCCAACCCAAACCTTTCTCTAACTCTGTGACTCAGGTAAAGGGGAGTGGTGCACCCTACAGTCTCAATTATCTTTCTAAAACTGGTTAGTTACTCTTGATTCTGGCCATTGCTCTTAGGCCATAGCACCAAGTATCTTCTGCCTGTTGTTTGATACTGTAGAAAGTCACAAAACCACATCCATCTACCATTGTCAGAGAGTTATACAGAAAATGAATGATTGAAAGAAAGAGCTAAACTTATCACACAGGTAAGAGTTAGAGGACAGGCATTAACTTTGTACTCCTTGGGCAGTTTGGTCAAACAAATGGGAATATGTATGTTTCATCTAATTCATGACCAAGAAGAGAAAGGGCTTGTAACACATGCAGATACTTCTGCAATCAGGGCATCTACTCTGATTCCTGATTCTGTTATTCTCTCATCAGAACTACCTCTTCTCAATTATTTCAGCTGTGCTTTTTGTTCCCAGATTTTATATTCTCTTGGCAGAACAGAAATATGGGTGTTTCAGGTGCTCTTCCTACACTCCCAGTGGTGCTTTAGGTGCTGTAGAACACCAGGCTGAAAACTCAACCTGGATTTCAGAGACACAACAAGTCAATCAGTGATCTTTTGAAGTGTCTTTTCATCAGCTAACTTCCCTTGGCAAAAGAAGTAATGCTTGTGGCTTCAGCCCCAATCTTTTTTTAGGGTAAGGCAAGAGGGCAGGTAACCAAAAGCTCTGCTGCTGTGATGAGTCAGATCAGCTCCAAACAAGAGGAAACAACTCTGTTACTGCCATCACCTTCCCTTGTTGCCAAAACAGTTGCTGCCATTTACTTTATTGATCAAAAAATTATACATTTTTCTATGGGAATACAACATTTATTAAAAACTTTTAGAAAGTTCTTAGATAACGAAAATATCTCCAATCTCTGGAGAATACAGTTCCCTCAAATTCTTTCACCCTCTACATGAATCAATAAATTATGTCTTTCATCATGACTTCCATTGACCGAAGCAAACCTCAGTTCTGTACTTTTTTTTTAACTGGAATTAATTATTTTTCTCATTATGTATTATTTGAAAATATAAATTATAATTTATCTTTGAAAGATAATTCACATTTTATCTCTTCTTCCCATTGTATAAATTTCATTAGTTTGCAAAACTCCTCAGCTGAGCTTGTGCTGAGGGTACCACAGAATACTTCCTCAGAATATAAATCCCCACTCTGACACAGTGCCCTACAGAGGAAAATAATTTGGGTCAGAAGTACCACTAAATTTAACTTTTCCCATCCTGTACTCACAAGCTAGAGATGTACTGGTTATTACTGAGAAAGAAATATTCTACCATTCTACAAAGAAATTTTGAATAGATATTCTTGCAGATTGCATTAGTCCACTGAACCACATAGATCAAGAACATAAAAACCCATGTAGCAAATTTATCCATCTCTGCCTTTTTTAAGGTTGTTGTTCACACATATGCAGACAGGTATGAAGTATGAAAAATTCTTCTCTTAAATCAGAATAGATTAATTGATTTCTGTATAATGAAGATACTAATCTAACAAAACAACTAGGTGTTTTTTTTCTTTTAAGTTGTGATTCAAGTTAACAACAAATGCATTTCCACATCCCCATAAGCAATGTTGTTCATTTGACAACATATTGCCATTCCCTACTTCAGAAACAGAGAAGAAAATGTAAGACTTTACCTGGTTGGTGGCTGCTGAGAAACACAGAAGATGGCAGATGTTTCTCTGAAATGTCAGTGTAAGATAGGGAGAAAGAGGATGATAAATGGAATGAGTGCCATGCATTCCATGTCCCTTATCAGACATCATGCAGTGTTCTAGTTGGCACCACTTTGGAGGAGGACAGTAGGGGTCAAACCTAATTATAAAGCAGTTTTCAATTCCAAAGTTTGTCAGTGAAAAGAGAATTAGCACATTATGCTTTGATGTAGAAAGTCACAGTTCCCCTAATAACAAAGGCTGATTTTTTACTGGTTTGCATAGCCTTCTTTAAGGAATTAAATTACAAGCCACCTATAATTACATTCCTCTGTCTTTGCTCATCTCAAACCTACATCCATCAGATTCTTACCATTTTCTTAATTTTTCCAGCTTACCTACAAAATGGGGAGATAGCTTCTCTTCAGCTGTCTAGGATGATCTTGAACTATCTTTCACTCAATCCCAAGATAAACTACCCAGCTGTTCCCAGCAGGCCCCATAACTGGGTGCAACAATCTAACATCAAAAAGGTGAACTGGTGTCCTCAAATTAAAAAAGACAAATATTATTTAATTAATCTAACGTAAATCTTAGAGTGTTTGACTAAACATGGTATAAATAAGAATGATCCTCAAAAAGAAAATTATTCTATTTTCATACTATGTTGTTTTTCTCTATATTTCCATGTATCTTAAAAAGTACACAGATTTCTCTCTCTCTTTAAGAGTTTGTTCTTTTTCTAATTCTTACAGAGAAATCACCTAGTGAGCAAGCTAACAAGAACTGAGCCTAGAGGGAAAAGGTGCATTCCCAAATGGCTGGCCTTCCTCAGCTGGAAGGCACATACCCCATTGCCCTGGTTGTTATAGCAATGTAGATAAATGGCCAAGAAATTGCAGTGAGGTAACAAAGCAAGTAATAAAACTGCAGTTAAAGAGTTAATCACATATATCCAAACAACACAAACTTCTTATCACATTTTAAGGAAGAGTTTGTCGGGTTCCCATGTTACTAATTCTAGTGTGTTGTCTATTTCTCAGTAGCATTCAGGCCTCTCAGAAGAGTATTAAAGAGGGTATTTGAATATTTCCCAACTTTCTTGTTTACAGTTTTAACTTCACATAAATGAAGTGTGTTGCTGTGGTATGTTATTGATTGCTATCAGGTTCTTTTTTTTTTTCCCTGCGTGGGGAAATGACAAAGCTCTTGGATCCTGAACTGAAAGCTAAGGTGTTTTCTTATGTCTCCTCTGCAGACAAGCCTGGTCCTCCTCAGAATATAAAGCTTGTAGATGTTTGGGGATTTAATGCAGCCCTGGAGTGGACACCTCCCCTAGATGATGGCAATGCTCAGATCTTGGGCTACACAGTCCAGAAAGCTGACAAAAAAACAATGGTAAGAACTTGTGCTGGGTCTGTGGCTTTGTAGGGAGTTAAACCAGCACCTGCTCTGGGAACACAGAGGCTTGAGGGAAATGACTGAATTCAGGACACTCATTTGTGTGTCCAAGGTGTCCTATGGCACCTCAGAGGCAATTAAACATTGAAAAATAGAATCTAAAAAACTCCAAAAGGCGAAAAATTAAATTAAATGCTCAGTAGAAAATGGAAGAGAAACCAAGCCTGTGCAGCCTCTGGTGGTGACTGCATAGACAGCTCTCCTTAGAAGGTGGAATTCTATTTTATATTTGGAATTATATTTTTCATAAATGCAGCAAAAAGTTGAAGGGGAGGAAGAGTTAGACTTGCAGTGAGATGCTAGTCATACCAGAGTATATACTGGGACAGGTATGTATGCCAGTCAGACCGGAAAATATCCTTCTCACGGAGGACCCCATTAAATAGCCACATTCTGAGTACACATCTTGTACCAGATTCCCCAGATATGAGTATGGCTAAAATATGGTAGAGTGTTGAGAGATTTTTTTCCTCAAAATGAAAGTATTCATACATCTATCACACTGCCAGAATATAAAAGTAAGAAAATAGATCAGCTGATCTTCACAGGAAGCAACATAATATTAATTTCACAGGTTAAACGCCTGTCTTTTCCTCATAGCAAAAAAATTCTCTCCATACCAGAACTAGCACCATGTCTGACCTCTCTTAACATCTTTCTAAAGAGTACAGTCTTGTTACAGGAATGGTACACTGTTTTTGATCACTATCGTCGCACAAACTGTATAGTGTCAGACCTGATTATGGGAAATGAGTATTTTTTCCGAGTCTTCAGTGAAAATTTGTGTGGACTGAGTGAAGCTGCTGCGACCACCAAAAATCCTGCCTACATCCAAAAAACAGGTAACACGTTCTTCAAAACAAAGATCACAAAAGCCACTGAGTACCAGAGGTAATACACTGGCAAATGGAAAACACAGTTTTACTAGCTGCACCTCTAAAGATATTTTCATTATTTAGAACCTAGCACTTATAAAGAATTTTGGCATCAGGAGCCCTTATCTGGGCAGATCTCCTGTACTAATACAAATATCAGTTTAAAAATATTTAATCACACAGTCTTCCTAAACTATATTAAGTAAATAATACAACTGAGGGATTATATTTATATTTTGGGGTTAAAAGTTGAAGATGTCTGTGGTGAAGACTTTCTCTGCACACATATGGCTATCATAGTTTTAACAGAAGCTGAAAACCCGTGATTGCCTGGACCTTTTATCTTAACTAACACATTGAACATGAGATGTGTTTTAGAATGAAATGTACTTTAAAACTTTTTATATCACAAATGTATAAAGCTTTGAAGCTTCTTAAAATCATACAGACAAAATGAAGGACAGATAGACTGTACCCAAGTCAGCAGAACTGACAACACGGTTCTTACTATTTTGTCTCTTTGAATTGCAGGCACCACTTACAAACCCCCTTGTTACAAAGAACACGACTTCTCAGAAGCTCCCAAATTCACCCACCCTTTGGTGAACCGCTCTGTGATAGCAGGATACAACACCACGCTCAGCTGTGCTGTCAGGGGAATCCCCAAGGTACACATCACCACTCTCACTGAGATGGTTGCAGCAAGCCAAGGATTCCTGTCAGTCCAGGGTGGCTGAGTGTGGTGTGGCTGTCCCCAGGAGAAGCAGAGGGCACCTGCTCATGTCCCACCTCGCCCACACCCGGGGCTGTGGCAGAGAGGGGGGCGAGTGTTCTGGTGGGTCTCTGCACAGTTGGGGGGGCAGTACAGTGAAGGAGACAGAGGGAAGGACACTCACTGCTTTTGGTGACACCACACCACTGGAAATGCACAAAACCTACTCCCTGGAGAAGGTAAACAACAACAACGTGATCTGCTCACAATCCATACTTTGCTCTCTCCAGACTTTGAAGAAAACAGCAGCTAAATGTCACCTACTGTTCCATTAACCAAATGATACAGAGGAACAGCAGTTTTTCTGTTACACCAATGCATCCACATAAGTTTTTGACAGTTTGAGTTATTTTGCAAAACTAACTAGGCCTGGTCTATAAGGCCTTGTCTTATGTGAAGTTTTTTTGTGGGGGTTTTGTTGGTTTGGTTTTTTAATCTTGCAGGAATATTTTCTCATTCTGAATACATTTATTAAAGTCCCATCAAAGAGTACATAAAGATGTATTATTTTGTTAATCAGGAACCAGCAGTAAAAACTGAATCAGCTAGGAGCTAAATTTAGACTTCTCAGAAAAGGGAAATAAGATTTTTGTCTGCAGTGAAGGAATTTACCATATTTCGACATAATCTTGTCATAAATTTAAAATAGTACAATCTCTTCATGTCCGGCTGCTTATTTTCAGCTTCTTTCACTACCTCATACCTGTGCAAGGATCTGATTGCTGAAGAGCAACACATGTAACAATCACTCAAAGTCCAAATTTTTTAAAAAAATCATTTCTTGCAGTTCATTGGATGAAGAAGAAGCTCCAGACTAAACTCAAAAGTAAAAAGGAAGCATATCATGTAAACAGCTTCAGAAAAACAAGCACATTACAGAATAAACACCAGCAACTGTAGGCAAAATCCATCTTCCAATAGCTGCCTCAGCTTAGAAATGACAGTGTAATTGACAATATTCCCTCTTGGTTAACTGACATTTTTGTGCATCTGCATCCACTCCATTCTGTTTCCATGGTTTTAAGAAGATTCTTTTTAAAACCTTCTCACTTTTACAGCTGTTATTGTACAGCAATGGCAGGCTTTGGAATGCAGGCATGCTAGCTCCTCCTTCACATTAGCCTGAAGGATCCAAGTAGTCCTCAGCCCTCAGTACACCTAATACTCTTAAAGTAGTTTTTCCAGATATGTTTTTGTACTTCCATTGCCCAAATTAACCTTGGAAAAGTGTTTCAGTACCTGCAGCAGCACTCTCAAAAGCTCTCATTACCTTCCTTACATGGATGAAAGTTCTTAATAACTGTAGATTCTCAAGCACTCCTCAGGATGATCTGTATGGCATGGAAAAGTTACTAGTGCAGGCAGAGACAGTACTCATGTCCTGCCAGTAATGAAGTATAATAAGTGACTTATACCCAGAAAGATAAAGAGGCTATAGAGAAACAAGAAAAAAACATTAAGGCAGGAAAAATTCCAACAGAGGCCTGTCAAGAAAGTCAGGCAAGTAGCAGGTGGGATTCACTGGATTGATTGATATACCACAGGTCAAAGACAAAAGTGATTCAGTAGATTTGAATGCACTCTGTAAAAACAGTGCAGTAGTTTTGGGGGTTATGGATGAAGAAACAGAAGACATTAATTCTGAAAGAAAAACAGAGAAATGTAAAGCTTGGTCTTCTACTCTTTAAAGATTGTTTCTTCACTGTATGTACTAATGAGCTTGCAATAAACAAAAGCAGTTTGTTTAATATCAGATTTTTCATTTTCAAAATTTCATTTATAAAAATTAAAGGCACATTTTCAGGTACTGGAAACAAAACATAAAAGCTTGAACTGGTATAGGAGCAACCACTTCATTCAATAGCAGAAGCCAAGAGGAATTTAATTTTTAAATTCCTGAAATTTCTAAAGATACGCTAGAGGGTTTGGAAAATCCTTTCCCACACCAAACCCTGGCATCCTAATTTGGCCACCCAGCATCTGTGGACTTTTATAACACCTCTGTTCTAATAATCTGTGACCTCTAATTCCCCTTCTGTAAGATGCTTGTAGCACTCAAATACATTTTAATAAGCACAACTAAATAACTCCTAAATTAATGAATTTGTAGACAGTTAATAGGGGTTGGGTTTTCTTTTTAGTTGTAATAAAACAGGGCACAAACCTACATTGTCTATATGCTCTTTGCGAGTTAAGAGAAATACTGAACTTTTGAATTATTGGTTCCATTAATTTGTACTGAATGAGATGTTCCTTGAAAAATTATTAACGCTGTTTGTAAATAGCCCTCATAGTACTATTTAGCCTTTGATGGCTACATAGAGAATGGAAGATTTACACCTGATCTTGCAGCCTCAATCTTCTATTTTAAAAAATCTTTTTTTGTTCTTCAGCCAAAGATATTCTGGTTCAAAAACAAAATGGATCTCTCTGGGGATGCCAAGTACCGCATGTTCAGCAAGCAGGGGGTGTTGACCCTGGAGATCCGAAAACCCACCCCCTTTGATGGTGGCATCTACACCTGTAAAGCTGTGAATGAGTGTGGTGAAGCTGAAATAGAGTGCAGACTGGATGTCAGAGGTAATCAGATGAATCCTATGGATAACCCTAACACTGCAATGAAGACAGAATAATGGGTTGTTAAAAGAAAACAAAATCATAGTTCCCCTTTATCTAATCCTGACTTTTTGGGTGGTATATAAAAAGTTTGTCAATTACATGCACCAGCAGGATTGTTTTTTCATTCTGAAGCATTCTGATAGAATTGGGCTACTTGCTAGGTAATACAGGTCTGCTGGTGTAAAATTATTGCACTTCTGACTTTCTATTTCTAGAGTAGATATTTAGCAGTGGAAGGGAGGTCCATCTACAACCACTGCATTGAGGATAACTTCATTAGACTTTGCACTTATTCCATAACTGAAAGCTCTAAATCAAGTCATTGGCTATTAGACATATGTAAAATGCTACATCACAAACATTTTTGGAACACTAATAAATTATTTTGTTTGTCAAAAGGACCAGGAACAAAAGTTGCATATTTATAACACAATAAAAAATATCAAATATTAAATATTTTTTGTAAAGCTGCCAGTAAAGTGTCTATTTATCAATATAAATGTATGTAGCATTACTTTAAGTGCTCAAACTCAGCAAAAGCTGCAAAAGTGACCTACATAACAGTAATTGATGGAAATCCATTTTCAGCACAGCAAGCCTGAATGTATTTCTACACAGCACCAAGTTGAATATTTGACTCAGTGCTAAATCAGGAACGTGCATACAGCACACCTTGCAGTGCTGGGTGCCAATGCCCTCAGGGCTCAAAGATTAATTTTATCATCCTCTGAAGCTTGCTTTAGGAACATTAAATCTTCTTAGAATCATCAGATAAAAGGAACTACTAGAGAAGGTCCATATTTCACCTCCAGTACCAAGTCTCAATTTTAAATTAGCATTCTTTAATGTCTGATAATATCTAAAACTTTTTTTCTTTCTCCAGTGCCTCAGTAAAACTCTGAATATCAGTTGATCTGCAAATCAAGGTAAAAATAAAAATAATTCACCTGGATAAAGGAGCAATGGCTGTTTGGTCAGATATATGAATTAACAATCATTAGATATTCATGATAGAGACTTTTTAGAATGTTTATAATGTTGATGGGGGTGTGTGTGTTTGTTTTGATTTTTGTTTGTTTTTACAATAGTCAGTATTTCATGGGTGTCCACCTTTAATACACTGTGCCAGTGTAAAACTCTGTAAGAATAACAGAATACTTTGTTGTCATTTTTTCTTAATTCACTACAAACACTCCCTCTAAGAAAGAGATTGTTATTTATTAAAGTAGGGATAACTAATATCAATACTCTTGCTTCAACAAAGAAAGCATGGTTAACATTTAAATCCATCTAGAAGTGTAATGTACATTTTAGACTTTAAAAGAATGAAGTAGTATAATAGCAATCAGGTGATGTATTTGACAATAAATCCTTCTCCCAATTCTCTGTCTTAGCATTAGAATGGAACTTGAAAAGAAGAGAAGAGATTAATGAAACATAACTTCTGCTCATTTAGTAGTCCTGCTCATCTTAGAAGTCACTTAATACACGTGTACAAGGAGGCAGCAGTATCTTGTAATGTCTTGCTTATTGTGTTTTCAGACATTATTTCCTCTTTTCATATATCTGTCATAATTAGATTGCCCTTGTCTCCACATGAAGAAATTGAAGGAAATCAAGATAAAGCTTTCCCCCCTTACATACATAAAATATGTATTAAAAAATAGTAAAATTATGTAAAAATGAAAGAAACCCTAGTCCTTTCCTAATGTCTGAAACGAGCATAAATCCCCCAGTTCTACAGTTCAGTCTATTTTCTCTTTGCAGAACTCTGACATTCTTCATAAGAAAGAAGTAGCTCAGAATAATGAAGCAGTAAGATATTATTTACAGTATATGATCATTATATTCATCTTTGTACAACAGAATGTAACTTGCATTCCTACTGTTTTTACTGTCAGTGAGTGCTTGAAATATCCACTGCTGTGCTCTTGAGCAGAACTGTGTCCAAAATACACCATTCAGGAACCACTGGCCATAGCTACAGTTCTGCTTTTTATAGAAAATAATTCTTTTGATAATTACTCACTACTTGTCTTCCAGCTTTTAAAAAGACACCAGCATAGAATTCCAGTTATTAGGTGGTTTTTGCTACCAAGCAGAGTCACCACATGAATCTACAAGGATAATTTTGCATGTCAGAAACAGTGAAAGTTCTAGCAAGGAGGGCTATTTGCACATGAATAAAAAACTTTAAACAGAAGTTCGGAATGAATGTAATAAACTCACTGTTATAACTCTTCGTGAAGGTTTTTGAAAGGCTATGAGTGATATGTAAACATTTTTGCAAATGATTTTGTCTAAGCAAATGACACAAGAGCATTTCTAGCTTCTCACCTACAAGTCTGGAGAGTATTTGGGGTAGGTTTTTCCAGATCTGCAGTAGTTGACAGTTCCTGGCTGGGAAGTACTTTTTAATGATCACAGTACAGGAGACAGTAGGAAGATGATATTAATCCAAGCAGCATTGCCTTTTGGAAGAATCTACACAAAGGAACTGAAGTAATACTCTTCCCCTGCCTCCAGCATGTCACTTGGGATAGCAAAGCATGTCTGACACAGCGTGTTCGTTGTATTAAACAAACAAATGCATCTTCATAATAAAAGCACTGATGGTCATGAGATGTGTATTTTAATTACTTCATTATGATATCAGAACAAAAAAAGGATACCCTCTAAAACCAAAGCAAACTTATTCCAGGTTAACACTTGTCTGTTGCACATTGTTGTTAATCAACAAATAAATAAAATTTTAAATGGAAAATACACAGCCAAGTTTACATTGTTTTGTGCTTGCATTTTCTGAGCAGTGCTATTATTTTAAAAATAAGGCACATACCTCAAAAGACTTAGATGGTCCATATTCTAAAGAACCTGTGACCAGAATGCAGTGGACCAAGAGGACCATCTCAGCATCTGTGGGACAATGGATATTGCAAAGTAGTGACTGAATTGCAAGAGTTGGAGCCTAATTCCACAGGGCTTTCTAAGAATGCTGCACTTGAAAAACACAAATTAGTTTTCGTTTCCAAAACTTCCAATGACAGCGAGTCAAATGCAAATGCAAAGCCTTACAAAAAACAAGCACTAACTCTAGTTAGGCTTCTGAAAATTCTTCATAAAATGAGAATTCTGAGTTCCAAATGCTAACTATTCCTCGCCTGAAAAGAGGAAAAAGGGGAAGATGCACCTGCAAGGTCTCAATTTCCTGTAATTATTTCTAGAAAGGTCTTCAGAAAATGGTAGGTGTTTATAGATGTTTTACCAGCACATACTATTCTTATTTATCTGATCAGTGGCTGACAGAGATCCTAGAAGTAGAGTCACTAATTGCCCATTAATTCCATCCTGGTAATAAATAAATGATTAAGTAAATTACCTTCATCCCAATCTAATTAAAACCATATACACTGAGAAGCTTCTCCCAAACCTACTTGGTTAAGAAAAACAAAGTATCTCCCAATTTTTCTCCCATCACACCTGAAAGACTACTTGATGAAAGACAGTTTACACTATCATTTCCTGGGTGAGATCTCCTCGGATGTAAAATCAGATGGCCTTATCTCTAAATGTCATGGCAAATATTCTTACCTTGAAGTCTTTTAGTACTGTTAGAAGTCTGCAAGGTAAGTTCAATAGTAAAAGAAAAAATTAACATAGGTCATAAAGTTTAAATATTCCTACCTAGAAGCATTCTCTTTTAGCACATTAAGTGCCTTTTACAGCTGACAGCAGTTACTTTCAAACACAGCAGTCTTACTGAAGTCTTTCCAGTAGTTATCCCCACCAAGCCAAAAAAATCTGTTATTATTCTAGTAAAAAGACCCTTCCATGTGAAAAGTATATGTAACTTAGACAAACATAACCTGTTCAGGCTGATTATTTCTATCCAGTTGGATGTGAAAGTGACTGTAAGTTTTGCTGCTTCCACAATCTCCATTTGAATCCTGTCAATTCAGGCTGCTGGCTGCCTGTCCAGGGTACATGCCTTTCCTTCAGACTACAAACTGTATACCTGATGGAGATATTTGGATGCTTTGAATTAACATATGTAAGACTCACTGGAAGCTCAGAGGTGTTGCAGAGCATTACTAAAGCCCAGTGCTTCACTTCAGGTAAAAAACATCAACTCTAAAATATTATGACAAGAAAAAGCACTTCCAGTACTCCTACTAGCCCAGTTCTCTCAGGGTGGTATTATCTGCCAAAAAAAACCCTCTGCTGACATTTTAGCCTAGGACAGCACACATTTCACACCACAGCATCAATTCTTTTGTTTCATTTGTGTTTTCAGCACTGTTGTGTAAATACTCAAAGTAAACAATATTTACTTACTCCTGGCAATGGGAAGCTTCATGTAATACTCTTCATAAAAGCCAGCAGCTGGAATTAAACTGTCAAGTGCAAACAAAGCTTATCTGAGCACCTTGTTTCCTTGAGAGTATCTTAGTCTTCAAATCCTGACCATTATTCTGTGAGCAAACAATAATAGCAAAACGAATTAATGGTTGACCATTACTTCTTAAAATAACAAAGAAAAGGGGCAAAGAACTCCCTCATGCTGCAGCACCAACTCCCCCCTTCAGTGCCAGGAGATTCTCCACCCACTCATCAGCTCTTGCTCTGAGAGATTATTGCTCAGGGCTGCAAGGCCTGAAGAAAATCTCTTCAAACTGTGGTGTGAGCATAGCAGATTAAGGTAAAGCTGCTGGGTTTTCTCCTTTTCCTCTTCAGCAGGCTTATACAGAAGCTGTCAAAGGCTGTGTGGGAGTTAACGGATGGTCCCCCATGGAGATAAGGATTTTTTCCTATTAACAAATAAGAAGTGGATCAGTTGATGCTAAAGAAGGAAATTACAGTTATGTCCACACCAAAGTCATGACAGTGACTGTTTGGCAGAGCTTCTCAGGTTGCAGCCTATTCTGTATTCTGCTATCACAGATCTGTGACTATTACTTAAACTAGCAGGCTTATCTGTGGTAACAGCTGCAGAAAAAAAGTGACTGTTGTTTCTTTCCTGAGCCTTAGTTTTCTGACTGGTTAATAAAAATGTCAGGAGTATTTCATTCCCAAGTCACTGTAAACCCAAGTATATGCTCTAGTACTAAAACTGTTCTTGCAGAAAGGGTGCCAACTCCTAATATATTTTTATACCACCCACAATGCAGGTGAATACCTGTGTGTGTCCAAGGAAGGGTTACCTCTTTACCTGTGTAATGAGAAACTATGTTTCCACCGGTGTATGTTGTCACCAGTTAGGTACTAATGCATTTTATTTAGCTATTCAGGTTATGGTTAATTACATTACTCAGTGCTTGTACCTGACAGTCCACCAGCACCTATGCAGACAGAAATATTCTAAAATAAAGGAGTCCTAAATTTTCACACATCCACATATTTGCTAATACACTATTGTTTGGATGGTCATTCTACTGTCAGGCAGAAAACAGTGTAAAATAGAGATAACTACTTGCATTCAGTATCATGTTTGGAAAAATCTCACTTTCCTTAGTAGCTTCTAAGTTCTGAACCTTGTCTTTGATGGATTGTTTCAGTTTAGATAACACTTCAGCCAATGCATGACCTGATTTTAGCACAAGCTGATGATACAGATGATCACCTAGGTGATCTAGATGATCATCAAAGGCCCCTCTAAACCCAAACTGTCCTATTATTCTACTATTCTTAAGCAGCTTTGCTGCCCAAGCTCCAATACTTACGTGATACAGTGGGGTAAAATGCAAATTTAATTGATTGAGTTCAAATTGTCCCAACAGAACGTTTATGAAAAGTGCCTCACCTGTCTTGAGATTATCTTCCTCTTCCTCTTTGTAAGAGGGAACAGTTAGCTTTACCAAATTTTCACATTTTTCTAGGCTTACTATATCAAATCATATATAAAAATTCAGTTCCACTTGTTGAAAATTACAGTGAGAGATCAAGAGGTTTCTGTATATTATTTTAACAAATGTTTCAATGCAGGATATGCCAGACATTTAAAGATAGCCTCAGTGCATCTCACCTGTAGGTTTCATTCCTTAAGAGAAAGAATTATTGTTATAGCTATTTCAAGAGAGATCTACAATTGAATAGAACAAATCAAAACACAAGAAAATATTATTTGGTAGAACTTTTCCCTTAACTGATTCATACAATGGCCATTCAAAGGACAGTAGCAAGAGAAAAGTTTTCTGGAAGTCAGAAAAATCATTTATGTTGCTTTGATCACAGAATTCCTTTGAAACAAAATCCTTGTATGTACGTATTTAGGAGAGAAGTTTGTCACTAACACGTCATCTCAGAGCAGGTTTAGAACTACAAGCTGTTCCTGTCTCCTTACAAATGAATTTTTTAAGAACAGTCTGATGAGATTAAAAATAGCCCCACTGATACCTTTCAAGTGCTTCCCAAGAAGAGAACTCTATTTTAGGGAAACAAAAGCTGTCACAGAGATATCCTTTACTTGTCATTGGGCAGGGTCCCCACAGCAGTCTGCATAAGCAACACATCCTAAACAGCATGAACTGGTGAGAGTTTAAAAGAAACAGATAAGAGCAACCTCACATATTAGATCCAGATTTGGAAACAATAGTCAAGCATCTGCCTTCTGTGCCAGACAGAAACATTGACAATAACCAGCCCTGACAGCACAGATAAATGTCATAGTTATGAACACATTTCAGTCAATAATCGTGTATTAGGACAGCTGTACCAAAGACAAATAATCTAAAAAAGTGACTAATCTTAAATATACAAAACATCAGTGGGTGTGCAAATGTAAAACAAAAATAAGTATTAAGCATGCTCCCTTTTTCTTCTTAACCATGGATAATAGTCTGAACGTGATTTTGTGTTCTATACTATGTATTTATCAAACATAAACAATATCATAGTTTCCATTGTTTTGCTTGGAGGTATTGTGGGACCCAAATACATGAACCCAAATTGTGGATGAATAGAATTTAACCTTCAATAGAGGCTGCATTATCTGCCCCAGAAACCCAGATATATTCCAGGAAATTATGATCACAAAAATACTAAGTATCAATATAACTCTTAAATACACTTTTGTTACTTACTCACAGTTTTGATATACCCAGTAAAAAATGGCCAAAAACTCCAAGCTTCTCTTCTGCTTTGTAGGTTGGCTCATTGCATGTGATGCCTGAAAAGAAAACCCCAAGTATAGTAGATTTTGATCATAGGAAAGTACTCAAAAATTTCTACCTGAAAATGGGACTTGTTCTTCCTCACTGGTATAAGGGGGAATAGTGGACTATGTATTTATAGAGCATAGTGTTTGCTTTTATTATTTTTGTTTCCTACAGTACAGAAAAATGTTAACAATTTATGAAAATTTTTAGGCTACAAATCTGGTTTAGACAAATTTATTTCTTTTTAGTACCAGATTAAATGGTTGAGCCATTTCTAACAAGCAGTGTAGGGAAGAGTGGCTGCTGGGAGCTATCACAGAACAGCAGCACTAAGACTGGAAACCTTTTCCCTTCCCTCTATAGCACTCTTCAGCACTCCACCAAAAATAACTTGATTTAAATGCAAGAGGAGTAAGCATGGAATAAGGCTGAGAATGAAAGATGACAGAGCACTTGGTAAGAACAGGAGACAGGGATGAAAGACTATGACAGGAAGCTGGAAAGGGGCAAGGACTGGTTGAGAAGGTGACTGGGAAGAGCATAGATCTGAAATGCCCAGGCAGAGAGACTGGGAGATGATGATGGCCACAGAGGCAAGAAGAATGTATGAAAGAGCTACAAAGGGAAGCAGATGGAGATGATCTGATGGGAAATATGAGGTATATGAAGAGAGTACAGGCCAAGGATGTGTGAGGAAACAGCGAGGAATCCAAGCAGGGCAACGTGTAAAAAGAGGAGAGTTCTTTGATACCCAGAGCACTATGGGTAGACTTGTACTCACTGGAATTAGTATGAGAAACTGAAAAAGGCAAAAATGAGAATGAGAATACAGAACCAGAGTTTTCACATACTTGAAGGAAGCAACTATTTAGAGTTTTACTGGTATCTTTCCTGACAGCGTTTGTTCCTTTTTATATAGAGCTATTTTGGGAGATGGGGATTTCTATTTCTATGTAGGTTCCTAAACCACCTTTATCACTACAGTAACTGTTGCAAATAGAAGCAGGACTGTTTGCCCTCGGCTGACATATATATACTTCTTTGTTGCACGGATGCTTTAAAACAAAATCAACCAGTGCCAGATCTACTAGGCTGCAGAAGTTTCAAAACATTGTACACCTGTAAACAGAAAGTTAACTTACTATTCTACTAACCTTAGTATAAACAAGGAGATCATTTTTATCATATCTGAGTACAGTACCTGTCTGAAAGAGGTCCTCTCTAAGCCTGTCATGTACTCAACTGCACTCAAACCTCCCCTGTCACCAACATCAAGCTTTTTAAACCTTCAGACACAGTGCTGGAAAGAGGGGTCACATACCTACCCTTATTTAATAAAGCTTCATCACATTCCTATTGTTTTAGTGAAGCGGCCACACTGGGAATGACTGTAGAACCTCAAAGCTGTTATTCACACTGAACACCTTCCAGGGGTGTCACAGGGTAGGGCTCTGTGTGAAGCCTTTACCACCAGCACAGGCAAAATCACCACTCAGCTGCCTGGGAATGTCCTGCCCTTGTGACAAGCAGATGCCTCTGGCTGAATTGTGACTTCTGGAACAGCAAGAAGCTCTTTGGCATTGCCTTTTGTATGACAAGGTCCTTTGCACAAAGTTGCAGCTTCCTGGTCCCAATTCCCACTTCTTCTGGAGCTCTGAGGTGTTTTGTTTCAACAACACCTGGCTTGTCTAAGAGCAGAGACTTTGAGTTTGTTAAAATACCACTGGGAGTCAGAATTAAGCAGAAACCATTTTTTTCCCAGAAGGAAGATCTTGCCTCAGAGGCAACATCATCTGACTTTCATCCCTTTGGCAGTCAAGGGGAACTGGGATGTAAATATTGCTCTTTGTGAGAAGCTTAGCTTCTATTTTCTGCCTAGTTCTGAATTCAGTGATAACAGGAGGCTATGCCTGACACTGGGGCAAGCAGCTGATTTGTTACCATTGCAGGCAACTGCATCCTTATTAGAAATGCACTCTGTGAGCCAAAAGCCCTCTTCTGGCATAAGCACCATCATTCTAGAAATATTTTCAATATTTTTGCAACATAAAGGTTCCTAAGGCTTACAATCGCAGCCAATTTTCCCATCCACTTTGATTACTAAGCTAGAACTTCAGTTGGAATTGCAATTCTTAATGACTTACATTTACTAGTAATTTAGCTTTCTAATACCCAGATGAACACTTCATCTTACTCTGCTATCCTGAAACTGTTAAAGTAGGATTATCCAAAGTTAGGAATCAGGGTGTAGGAAATTTTTAAAACAGGTTTCTTAAAGTAATGAGCTCTTTCCTTCAACAGACCTTGAAAATGCTTTTTCCATATATATCTTTAACAAATATCACTTAATAAGTACCAATGTCATGACACTCACTGTTGTTTAAACTTTTAACCTTTAAAATGTGGACTCACTTGTATTAGAAGTGGACACTGCATTCACAAATTAAATGAGCATTTTTCGAACATCACCATGAAGATCTGATAACCAGAGTACAGATAAATTAGTAGCTTAGGTTCCACTTTGAAAACTGCCAGGAAGACTACTCAGACATTCCAGAGATTGCAGAGAACACTTATAACAGTCACTTTGAAAACCAACTTCTACAAAGAAGAAATTGTAGCAGAAAACCTGTTCAACCATAAGGAAGTTTTAAGGCAAGTTTATGTTCTTTGTCACATTTGTGTAAGTGCCTTGGAAGTAACACAAGTGTTAAAATAAAAAGGTTGCAACTTTGGATTCTTAAAAACTAAGACACAGGCTCCTCCTAGTGGCAAAAACGCAGGAATTATTTTTTTTGTGTTAAGAAATTTCTAGCATCATTTATAGTTATCAATTAGTCTGGTAGCCTTCCATTTGGTTCTAGAATGTTTAGAGGCCTCTAAGTTCTTACCTACTGCCAAGGAATTGTTACCTAAATATCAAAATGAGTGAGACATAACTAAAAACACTTCCAAATCACTGTAACTATTTTTTCCTCCAAAATAAAGTTTATCTACCTCTTAGTGCTTCAGAGTGATGGAGTGGAAAAGATGGAAGACTGTATTCCAAAAGATTTACACTTTTGTACCAATTTAAAATCCAACTTCCATTTGCATTTGGTATCCAGAGAGCAGCACTGGGCATTTAGTGGTGGAAATCTGCACAGCATGTCTTTGGCTCAGATGAATATGCTACACCCCCAACATCAAGTATGCAAAAGGCTTTATGTATTTCAAAAATATCTACAATTCTGAAGCCAAGTCTCACCCAAAGAGCAGGAGCCCAGCATCAGTGCAGTTGCTGAGCTTGTTACTGATTCCTCCCAGCCACAGAACAGCAAGGACTATATTTAGCCACACTTGTTCTTCAAAACAAATTCTGTCAAAAGGGACAGAGGGCCACTGTTATTATCAGGTCCTTTAAAGGTCTTATTCTAGACTGACGTTTCTAATCAGCCTAAAGCAGACAGCAACTTATGTAATTTAAAAAGGAGCTGTATATAGTAAATTATGTTGTGCATTTAATAATCCTCCCCCCATAATTTAAAGTTGATTATGTTAATCAACTTAATCAACTTAAGCCTACTAACATAATTACAACCTAAAAATTTAAACTGTCTACCTCAGTGGGACCCAGCATTACATAAATGGAACCTCTACTGTAGACCAAAGTGCTTTTAGTCTTAACTGCACTTGAAATACAGTAGTATGCAGAAAACTACAAATGCCAAAAATTCAGATATTGCTCTAAGAAAATTTACGGTCTCAGAAGACAAAAGAAAAAATAAATTCACACCAGGCTAATTTCATTATTTGCCAATTCAGTTTTGCTTTTATGTTAGGAAAGGATGAAAGATCATTTACGTACCACTTCTACTCGCAAACATGCAAAAGAAATTTACATATTTCAGATGTGTCTGTTTTCCCTATTCATCTTTTTCAAACACTTTTGTTTTAAAGACAAATGACACAGATGTTGCGTTAGAAGAAAAAAAACCCCAAACTGATTATTTAAAGTTGCATATGTGGAAAGAAATTTAGATTGTCCATTCAGTCTTCTCTTTTCCACTATTTCATGTGTGTGTGTGGTGTATTTTGTACATAATTACATTTGTTTCAGAATAACAAATGATAGAAAAGCACAGGAGGATGAAAACTAGTTGCTGGTTGAATGACATTTTATTTTCACATTCAGAGAGCTGTACAGTTTCTATAAATAGATGTGATACTATAATATTTACATCATCCTCACCCATACTAGAATATTCCATTTTAAATGGTAGATACCCTGACCAAGCCAAAACAGGGTTATTTCTGGGTGCATTTAGTCAGAATTCCGTGTCAAAACATACAATACATCAGTTTGTATCAGAGCAATTTTTCCTGGTATTTTACATGTAACATTATTTTCTCTAGACAGTCTCACCTTCCAGCATCCTAAGAGCTTTCCAGACAAGTGCAGTACAGTTCAAAAACAAAAACAGGATTACGAAAAAACCCCATTCATATCCAGCCTATTTAAAATAAGGAATGTGATGGATAGTTTTAACTACATGAATTTCATTATACATAAACACAATATTTTCAAGATCCCTTCATATACAGGTACAGATTGAAAAGAAAAAAAAAAGCAATAGTTTAAAAACTTAGGAGACAGAAAAATCCTCTGGGCTTCTGAACATGTTCTGCAGATTTCTGTACTGTGCTTCTGCCAGTAATGTTTACACTGCTTTATTAATTTTCTAATCCCTGTGATTAACTGCTTTAGTGAGTGCTTATTTGCATCTGTGAACTCTGCTGCTGGGGTAGCTACAAATGTTACCTAAACTCCCATTTGAAAATCCACAGAACCCATGAAGTGTTGAGGTTTTTTACATTATACTACCTTCAAAGTTTCTCCCTCCACTTGAGAAGCAGTCATCTCCAGGGATGGACCAATTAAATAACCAAACTTCAACTGTTACATGACATTTTAAGACTATGACAGCTAAATAGTTCATCTCTACCCAAAGGGACTGTAGAACAATGTGACAGGAACTCCGTGTTGGTAATTAAAAATGAACAACGCAGAAGGAAAACAACAAAAACACGACATTGAAACAACATACAGGACCAGGCTGCTTCCACTGTGCACATACCAGAGAACCTGAAAGCAGAAGCCTGCAGTTGTAAAGTGATCAAATTGTAACAAGTACCACTAGAACAAAAAACAACCAAAGTCAAGCTATTAGTTATCTTAACAAAAAAGGATTTCAAAGGAATGTCCAGAGTAAGTCACTCACAGCTGGATGAAGATGCTCAAAACTGTCTGATTAAAAGCTCATTTAAAAACTCCATTAAGGATGAATTCAGAAGGAGACTGAACAGGCAAGACTTAGGTTTTTCAGTGGGAAAAGACTTGCAGGGTCATACATAAATAATCAAGTTCTCATAAAAGACAGCAAGAGAGCTCCAGTAACTGCAGTAGAAGTGGGAGTACTGCATATCAGTGTGCCAAAGGGTCGATATTCCCAAGGATCACGATCAACTGGAAACCGGTCGAGGTGGTTTGCTTTTGTTTTCTGCCTCTTTTCCACGAATTGCAGCCACATAAGAGAAGAGACACAGCACGGAGTAGCAGATCTCATGAGCCTACAAGAAGTTAGAAGAAGAGACACTGAAATTCAGATTAAGTGTTTTACATAATCCATTGTACATTTGTATTTTCCTGCATGTCTTACTTCATGGGACAGCTACTCTGACTACAGACAAAATCAGGAAAATGTGTCCCCTACCACCTTCTAACTGAGATGGAGAGAGGAGAAGAGCCATATAACAAACTGAAAAATTCCTTCTGGATAAAAACATTAGCTGTTTAATTTGATTTATAATTTTTAAGAACAGTATGCTAAGCTAGAAAATTGGCCAACTGGCTTCAGAAAAACCATTCTGCACATTTGCTTTTGGTCTGTTGCATGAAATTACAAGATATTTTCTGGAAGGTGTTGAAAGAGCTGACTAAAGAGAGGGTTTCACATAGCACTACTCAGTTTTACAATTATTTAACTGATTAACTGTGCTATTATTTAACCAAAAATCCTCTTTTACCATGTGACTGGCAACATAATTCAGTGAAGGTAAGACCAAGACTGAATTTATATACTAGTTCTAATACCATCTGTTCTGGTGATCTTAAAAATTCTTGTCCTTTAAACTGACATTTAAAATTTCTGTAAAGGTAATAACCATATCAACATGTTTTGCTATATTACAGTACAAGCTAAAATATTTCCATAAAATACTTTTTTCCCATTAAACTGGCTTTTCTTACTAACAGATACAGCTATTTGCTTCTTAAACTACATATATTCTAAGCACTTCGTTCTAAAACATTTCCAGCTTCTTCAAATAATTTTTCTCTCTCCTCTTGAAGGACTGAGTTTCCATGAATTCACCAAATGCGCACACTGCACTTCAGACATAAACTGAAATTTCAGTCCTGATGATAATCATTGGTTTCTATTTCTTCCTCACAATTGCATATAAGCCTGATCATGTATAGAAGTGCTAAGTATCATTATCAACTGCTGGTGTCCACAAAAATGTTATAAAAACTGAACATTATACCAGAACAAGAACTCATCTATACAGCAGGAGTCAATACTTTCTTTTACTGTTCTCTCGCAAGACACTGCTCATGAGGAGACGGGATTTTTTTGTAAACTGTTAACAATCATTTTATTTTTAGAAATTAGTCTCCCTTTCCATTGTTCCATGGAGTAAGGGTTGTGTTCTGCACTGTCTTAAAATTAACAGTTCCACCAGTTCTCACTGTGCTACAGTTCAATGCCAAATTGGCCACCTTTCATCTTTATCTGTTTTAAAAAAGGAGACAATGCTTTCTGCACTACTGGTGAGTTCTTCTAATTTCACAGATTCAACAATCACTGAGTTTTGCTGTCTCCCCCTAATGAAAACATCATAAAGAACAGCTGGTGTTTCACTGTATATACTGCAGTGTCAATGTAATTCTTTCCTCCACATGAAAATGTAAAGATACATCCTCTAGAGAACCACCAGAGGCATCCCAGTAGACTCACCATTGGCGTCTTGTACTTGTGGCTCACCACTTCTTTAGTTTCAGGAACTAAAACCGGACGGGCAAGAGACAAAACAAAAAGTTCAAAAAACGAGAGGCAAATGGGAAAGAAATAGCACAACGTTCCCATGGGAAAGGGAAGGGATGCAGACAGACAGCAGGTGCAGGTACAGGGCACTTCACTATCCCTCACTTCTACAGACTTCTTTTCATTCACATTATAAATATCTTTGGAAGACACTGGTAATGTCATAATAAATTACGCAAGCTGGCAAAAATTTTCACTGCCTCGGTTTGGAACAGCAGATATTTGATGGTTCTTAAGACTCTGGTATTTTTCATATTACTTATTCCTGCTAGACACTAAAAATAATGGAAAAATATGCTTAATGACAAAATACGCTTAATGCCTACTACAATAAAACATAACCCAAAAATTCCACAGGAATTTGTCACTATATGAGTCCCAGAGATTTTACCCTTGAGATGTTTGAACCCTTCTCTGCTGAATAACAGATCTCAAAAGAACTGCTGGACCACTGTAAAGTAAGCTGTGAAATCCAGAGGGGAAAAAAAGGAGCTGAGGGAGAAATTTTTCTTAACTGGAAGACTGTTTTCCAGCTTTATTTTTAAGTTTCTCAAGATATTCTTTCTCCTGTATAGGATGTGTGCGATGGTATTTACTTGACATACTCACTGAAAACATTCATAGTTTTTGAATGAGTTGCCTTAAAATAAAATGCTGAGTTCAGTGACACGTATTCCTAAAATACCAGGCTGGTTGGTTTATAGAAATCTTTATATATAAAAAAGAGCATTAGGGCATTGATGAAAAAAATCTATTATCCAGAAAATCTAACCTTGTTCCGCTGCACTGCCTCATACTGATAGAAAGAAAACTGACATAATATAGCTAAAGGAAATTTGTCTTTTTTTCTCATTGTGGAATGCATTAAAAAAACAAACTGTAACCATCCTGTTTGTGTGCAGTGCATCTGAACTGTGCCTTTGGCCCGCACTTGGTCTGCAAATGTTGTGAACAGATACCATGGGAAATCACCAGAAGAGAACAAAGACCACACTAGAACATAAAACTGGTATATTTAAAATGTCAGTATCAGGGGAATACCACAACCAACTCTGAGTAGTTCCCTTCCAGAATAGCTGGAATTTGCCATGAAATTTCTGTGTCACAACAGAAGAATTTAGAAGAAGCAGTACAGAAATTATGCAAAACCAAATCATTCCAGGTTCATAGAGGAAGGATAAATGTTTTATTACATATAGTACTAGTGACAAGAAAAGAAACAGAGGCAGATGAGTTCAGTATGAAGAACCAGGAAAAGTCCACAACAAAACCTATCCATGCAGATGTCATCTTTTCAACTATGATATGACACAGCTAAACGCTGGAGAGGGGAGACGGATCACACTCTAAGGGGCCAAGAGTAGGCAGTGCAGACTGGGTTTGAGAAAGTTCTCAAAATAAAAACCAGTACCTGGTAATTCTTGTATGTCATGGTACTGTCATTCTTGAAAATAATCTTGAGAAGTTGAAATAATATTGTAAAGTACAGACTATGATGGTAAAAAGTAATATTTATGCTTTATTTTTCAACTCGCTCTCCTTGGAGCTGGCAGTTGAATGAAGTGTTGAGAAACAAGGGAAGTGCACACCCAGGCTGCACTGCCCCAGTGATACCAGAGACTAAAGCTGGGGAGATAAGGAGGTGCACATCCAAGCTACCTTACCCGTTGGCACCAGATGTTCCAAATTAACTCCATGTCACCAGGGGATAAAGGTGGGAGTGAGGCTGGTGCACAGCCAAATAGGGTAGGACTTTTACAGCTGTGTAAGTCTCACTGCCCACTGGATAACATACAACTGTTCATATACTCTTCAAAAAGCAGGAAGGGAAAGCTGTAAGGACCTTGTGCCATGAGGGAAGGAGAGAAGGGAAGCTGTAAAGTCCTGTATTATGACTGAGAATAGGAAGAGAGGGAACAGGAGAGCAGCTAGGCAAGGTACTGTCTCTCCACTTCACAGTAAGTTGCCTTGTCTTTACTTAAAGTACTCCTTCACAGTCCTTCCAATGCAGAAAATTCTCCTGAGAGGACTGAGTTAGGAAGATTAAGAAAAGTGGGTTTGCATTTACAAACAAACACAGAAGTCAAAGCACTACCACTCCAGAATACAAAGAAAAAAGGAAGAAAGAAACTGCCCTCCCACCAAAAAAAAAAAAAAAAAAAAAGACCCCCGACCACAAGAAGAAAAAACCCCGAAGAAAAACCCAAGCTTTCAAAGATTCAAGACTCAAACTGAGAGATTAGCACTTTTTTCCTAACATTAGAAGTTATTTCTGATGCTCTTGAACTGAGGGGATGAAGGGAGTAAATTAAGCACCGTCCTAGAGCCTTTGGTCCTGTAAAAATGAAAATGTGGTGCTACCACAAAGTGAGTTTAGGGGACATCACTTTACCTGCTGGAGAATGAAGGTTTTCATAGCAGCAGTGGTGAAGGGGCCACAAGAAAGTAAAGCACAAGTACACAGCAGTAACTCAAATTCCAGAGGGAAGAACTTTACATTTCCTCACCTACTTAAGTTTACACTTTCATTTATGGGACACAATTCCTGAACTTCTGCTTGCATCCTGCTCTGAAACCACAAGTCCAACTGTGATGCTGCCATCTAAACCCAGCATTAACACAAACAGACCTTTAATTTCCTCCTGTGCTATCACTAATTTGGAGCACTCATGCTTGGTAAAATTAAAATCTTGCATTGAAGTACTTCCCATTAGACTGGAGTAAGCACTCTTACCAGACTGAACCTTTCTAAGAGCATCTGCTACTTCAATATGCTCCTACTGTAATAAATCTGATGGCAAGGTTTACAACATTTAACACTAAATAACTTCATTCTTAAGAAGTCCAAGCAAGTTTTTGCTGAATGCTTTTACTCTACTACTATCAAACCTGTTCATTTATCTTGAACAGGACAGATTGTCATATCCTCTCACCTTTACAACAATTCAAAACACAGCTCTGAGGCAGATTCCAATCTCAGCCTAAGAAGAAAAGTTACCTCCCCTGCCACATCCTGCTCTTTTTTTCCTTTCTCTGTATTAGCTGGATGGGCAAATTGTCAGTCTCATTTGGTATGTCTAAATTGGTTCTTGCCCTTGACCTCTATTTTGTGAGAGAGGATATTTTTAATTCAAGTGGTTTAATTTCTCAGTTTTTGCTTGTAGATTTCAACTCCCAGCTTATTTTTAATTACTTCTTAATATTACGCTTTTATCCATTCCGTATGACAATTCTAGTTTTTGCAATAGGCCCTTGATTACAAAATCTTACGTAAAAAAATAAGAAGTGCTTTTTCTAACATTTATTACAGACATTATTTAGGGGTTAAATGCTCTGTTACAGTCACAAATACAAATGAACTAGAAATAACCAAGTCAAACACTGTCTTTCTTCTTGTGTAATATAAACAAACTATTAAAATAGGTACTTTGCACTAAAACCTCAAAAAATGATCCAAAATTAATTTCTGATCCAAGTAATTTCTTTTAAGTAAAGATTTCAGAAGCTGAAGCCATTCTTTAAGCTAATTTTATGGCTTCTGAATCCTCATATTTGAAAAACCCATCAATAATATTTTACTGACTTAAGAAATTTCTGGAAGTGATAAAATGAATTGTGCCCATCAGTGTGAAAACATGGTATCAAAGGAACAGAAACTGAAGAGAACTTATGAACATCTAAACTATTAGAAAATTTTCATGGTTTAAATATACAGATCTGATCATATGAACCATGAACAACATTTTCAAAAAATGGAAAAAAATTGTTCACAAATTCAAATCTGAAACATCTGGGAGATTTATGGTAAACAACATGCAAACTGCAACAGTCAGAAGGGTTTTATCACTTAGAACTTTGTGTCACCCAAAGGTGACAACACATTGTCATGGACAAAGACATTAATTTCAGAAATCCCATATTAACAGCCCTCTATAATTCAAGGGAGAATCCTTCAGCCAGAACATTCTGTTCACAGTACCAAAGAACAAAGACAGTCTTGGTAATGGGAGCTGCTGATTCAGATTTTGATTAATGGCCAAAGTATGTATGCTGATCTACTATGGAATGTTGTAAATTTCAGTTTCTATGTTTCATACATACTCCTAAGACCTAAACAAATGTCTCAAGGCTGGCTGGAAGAATAAACCAACCTGGGTTTCAAGAGAAGTACATGGATCACCCTTCCAGAGAGCTGCACTTGAAGTCATTCATATTTTTCAGACCCTAGTTACGAATACTGTGACTGACACTAACACTGAAGAGTAATCTGAATTTTTGCCCAGCCTCCAGTGTAGGCAGATATGTAATATCAATAACTGACCAAAATAGCACTATCTGTTGTCCTTAATCTTTACTTTTCCTTTCATGCTTGAAAATAAAAATCACAGGATAAATAAAATACAACCTGACAAAAGAGCTTCTGCACCATTCAACAAAAATTAAACTACACCTAGAGCAAAAAGAAAGCTTTGCAATTAACAGTAATTCTTTGTAATGAAAGCATGGTGTGTTGAGAAAGCTCAGCTTTAAATCCTGCTTTAAAAATGTGGTTTCTCAGATGAAAAAGGAACATACCAAAGAAAATTCACACACACATCCACACCTGGTTTTTGTTACTTTAGAAGACTCAGGACCTTTTCTCTGTCTAATAATAAAAAGCACCTAGTCACAAATCTTAATATGATAAAAATGAATGTGCAAATTTTTATGTGAAGTCACCCATCTCTCAGCCAACTCCTTATATGCAATCTACATTCTCTCCAATCTTCGAAATTGCAGTGCAACTCTGAATCTGAAGACTGGAAATTTGAGTTACTGCCATGTGAATACAGACCTAATATCAAAATAATGTAATTACCAAATTCCTCCAGGACAAAGACTCCTCGCACAGTATTGCACTTTTTAATGTGATTCAGCTCTATGAAAACCTACAAAAACAGGAGGAAAAGTAACATACAATTAGTTGGGTTTGCAGTTTTTTTTAAACCAAAAATCAAAATTAAAACAAAAACATCATCACGACAGATACAACCTGAAGTTTTATAGCATACACTACCAGTTTATTTACAGTTTAATATATAAATAAAGGGTGAAATAAATATTCAGAAGACAAACTTGCCACAATGCTAGAAATCAACAAAAAACTTAAAAGTGCTAAGAAGCAAAGACAGCAGAAGATGAAGTACCTTCCGCTCCTTGCAGGAGGAGAAAGCATGGAAGAGAAACGAAGGAGTTAGTAACTCTGACATATCCAACATTGCTACCCCTTCAGGCACTCAAATGAGTTATTGCAAAAAGAATACCAACACACCTGAAATACATCAAAAGAGGGGGACGAGAATAAAGCTGACTCCCAAATTTGGCACTATTTGTAGCCTCTGATCCATCCCAGGTAGTTTCTGCCCCTCCATGCATCCTCCTCCAGCACAGAGGGCAGGTAAGGGGCACTATACTTCCCACCCTGATCCTGATCCTCCCAACCTACCAAGCAGCCAAACTGAATCCAATGAGGAACCTCTAACCTTTCTTCTCCCTGATGGTTCTGCCATGTAAGATTTTACTAGAGTTTATGACACATAATCTTCAGAGTTACTCTTGGAACCATCTTTTACCAGTCAGTACCAGTTTTCTGCTTTGAGCAGGATGGGAAAGTTTGGATCCTTCTCTATGGTTTGCTCACTTCACATATGGCTTTGCCAGCTAAGCAAGTCATTTAGAAAACAAACCTGCCTTAAAGTCACATTTTACATAAATGAACCCCAAAATACAAAAGCAGCTGAACTACACGACAAGATTTTTCAGTCCAGAACGTAGATGCCAAGACTGCATGAATAAACAAGTTCTCTTTGCATAATGAATTTGTTTAACATCCAATCTATTTGAAGATACAAAACAGCCCCTTCTCATGTGCACATCTCCAGAAGGGTCAAAGTCAGCACACAGACATAAGAAGCTGTAGCAAGTGCTGTAAGGACTCTAATCCATATTCCAGTTTCTAGTACACTTGCTTTTCAAGGAAAGAGAAACACTAAGAGTAACATTGCCCTAATATTTGGAGTGTCTATGTCAAACACCTTAGAGAGGTCCTTGCAAAACTGTATTACAATAGTGTGGTTTGATACTTTGAGTGCCTACACCTTTAGGACACCATGATCTCAGGACCTTTTTTTAAAATGGTGCTAGAGAAATTTCACTGTCTTGGAAAGAAGGGAAAGGAAAACTCTGCAACCCTCCTGAATCCCATACTACCAGCACCAATCCAGTCATGCATTATATGCTACACATCAAAGACAAAGGATGTCAACACTAGAAATAGTTGTGGGGTTTTTGAAGAGATTTATCTTTATCAAGAGAGATCAGTAAATGCACCATACATCTGAAATAAGACATGCTGATTTTCAAGTCAAAGGAAATTCATTGCTACTTTTATTGTCAGAGAAGTAACCAACAGACCTGAGATATTTTTTGTCAACATAAAAACCCAAAACTTCCACTTACTTAATCAAAAATCTTCGTTTCTGCTTATGTTCAAGCAGTCAAGGGAAAGGAGACTTAATCTCATCTTTTTTTTCTTTTTTGCCTGTTTTCATTCATGTTCTATATCAGTTTACTCGGTCAAAAACATTTTTTTGAGGTATACTTACAGAATAAACAAATCAAAACCAGAATACTTTCTTTACTGCACTTAGTTCTAGTTTTCTGTAATCTTTTCAGTGAAAAGTTTTTGCTAATAGTCTGAAGCACAAAAATTCAGAAACTCAATAGAAAGGCTCAGACAAAACATGGCCATTCTACTTGGGAAGAGTAAAACTGTCTAAGAGACTTGACTGCCCCAGGTGCTCACGATCTGAGTTAATGTTACGGAGTGCTGCATTTCCACAAGACCTATGAGCAAGATGAAAATTCATCAAGTTTGTCACAATTGCAATCAATTTTCAGAAGAAATGAGTTAAATGGCAATTTCTTGCTATACTGTTAAAGGGAGAGAGATGCTCTCCTCTCACTCCATCAGAAAACACACATAAAGGAAATAGCAGTTACTTACCCTAGGGAAACAGTTGTTCCTAAAGACAGAGCATCCAGTGTGGATCCTACTGTAGATGGGCATGTGCCTTATACATCTTATTAAGCTTCCATCTATTTTTGACACAGATGAATTCACAACGGGCACAGGCTACTGAGTCCCAATATTACAACAGAGTTTGTAGATGTGAACTCAGAATTACCTGCCAATGCCACGGGTACACTTGATTCCTCCCTGTTATAAAGAACATCCTTTGACCTGCTAGGCACAGACAGACTACAACAATTTTTATTCTTAAACTTTCATGTGCTGCAGAGTGGTGAGACAATCTGCGAACACTAAAGACAACTCTCATGTGTCAATAACAGGTTGTCCCACCACACATCTGAGACATTTCCTAAGGAATTCACAAGAAGGTAAGAAAGTACACACACTTCAAATCAAGAGCCTTCAAAAACGGCTTTGTAACAGCAAGCTTCACTCTGAAGCAGTATGTTCAATCTTCTGAGGTAGACTCCATGTATACTTTTATTTTAAAAAGTGGAAACCCCTCTTCCTATGTTCTAAGTGAATTCTGTGATGTCCAATCAAGCAGAGCAATAGAAATCCCTTACACTAGTAAGCCACAATACTAAAAAGATTATTTGGAAAGATAGCCAAGAACAGAGCCTTCATATTAAGTAAGGAGAGGAAGATGAAGAAAAAGCTGAGCCAGACGAGATCCTGCAGGCTTTTGTTGGTCAGTACCCTCATTAAAACTCAACAGAAATACAAAATGACATTTTCAACACCAAAAAATGACTGTGGGATCCTGGTTTTAATGATGCTTATATAAATATTCTGAAATCAACTGCCGTAGGGAGCAATTCACACTATGTATACAAGAACTGAAAAGAAAAAATCATCCAGAATAGCAGACCTTTTATTACGAAAACAGACTGGTTGATGAGTGTAGTGTCAGAATAAGAATGCCAACATCCTTTAGCTCCATGGAGGTGGTTTTTTTTGCATGGTGCAACTAGTAGGAGTCCTTTATGTAATTGCTACAGTTGTCCATTCTACAGAAACCCTCAAATGACACACATTTGATATACATCTAGACACTTTGCTCTGAGAAGGGAAACAAGGATGTATCTCTTGGATCCCCTAAATGGGAGGGGGAATGCTCTGGTCAGCTGGCAATATAATCTAACAGACCAAGAATTAAACATGTTGAATAAATGCAGCGTATTTTCCAGAATGGCACTTGTTTTGATATCCATCTTAAGTAATGGCAACTCATGTGGCTACAGCTTCACTGGAAAGGTGATGAAGAGAAGGAATAATCCTTCAGGTGAGGGAGATCACTGGCATATGTTCTGGGTCTGACCTGCACTGACTCTTTTCCAGACAAAAGACAGGAATCTTCATGACAGACAGCAAATTAGAACATCATTCTCTCTAAGGAAGGATATGATAAAGCTGGTATTCTACGAGTTCCAGTAGTAGCACAGGTCTCAGTATCTGTTGTACAAAATTAAAGTAATGCTCCAGACAGTACCATACTAAAAATCAATACAAGGTTTCCCCTAAAGTTTCTTTCTGAATGTCATGCCAGTCTTTCAGAAGAAAAGAAAAAGAAAAAAAAAAAAAAAAAAAAGCGCTTGAATCTGGAGTTTTTCTTTTGCACAGATACGTGTGTGCTCACTATGTGCTTAGCACTGAGACTTTTTGTCTTGTGAAGATGCCTGTAACACTTAAAAACCATGCTGGTGCTGATGTGACTATCTTTTCATACATCTTTTCTCACTGCAAATGTGAATGCAAATGCCTGCCTTTAGTTTATGAAATGGAGTCATCTCCATAGACATGAGCAGTTTGAGCAGAACTTTTTTGACTTCTGGGTGAAGCAGCAAACAGAACATTCTTATTTTGTGTCCTTACCTTAGGACAAAGTAATTTCTATTATATCCATCTATAAGGATATCAAACTGTTGCTTTGAGACCAGGGTTTAATTTTCAAAGGCTTTAGACCTACCATTTTCAAGAACTATGAAAATTCATTCTGCACAACCAATAACTTCCTCTTACAGTTCTCTGTATTTCAGCACACCCAATGAAAAGATAAAATCCGTAACTTAGTCAAGTAGAGTGTTCCATCACAGAGAAGGTCTAAAACTCTACAGCAGGTTGGACATAATCCAGGTTCTACCCTTGTAAGAGACAGCAAGGAAACTGAGGGAGGTTCACAACTCTCCACTTCTTATAGTGGTACATCAGAACTCTAAGTGGCACATTGTGCTGCTGTGACCTTGGGAGAAGTATTAAGTAGTATAAGAAGTATTATTCTGAGCATGTGTGTTTGAGATGCACGTGTACTTCCAATGGGATCTACACTGATGGATCCTCAAAGAAAAACAAAGCTTGTGTGGGGAGAAAAGTCTAGCCAGGAGAAAAGGAAAAAACATTCCACAGAGAACTTGACAGAAGCTTTTCTTTCTTTCTCTCTCTCACACACACATACACACACTCTCCCTTCTCCCCTAAAAATTGATTCTACTGTCTAGCATAGCATGCATTTAATATATGCAAAACAAAAAAAACATTAAGCAAAATAAAAAACAAGGACCAAAGGAAGCAACAGAAACAACATCCAGAGAAAGGAAGAAATGACAATTCTACTTGTGTTTCCTCTATCCCACAATATCTGCTATTTGGAAGGAAAAAGGAATCAGTATTTTTTTTTATTTTTGTGAATTACATCAAGAGCCAGTTTCCTATTTCATTTTCATACAAACTACAGATAATTTCTAAAATTTTAAAATACAATAGATTAAATATAATGCAGAATGTTGCCTTCTGTATCTGCAATATTCAAACACTGTATCTTTAAGGCTGACTGTTTATGCAATGAGGATTTGTTCACTGTGTGATGCATTACAGCAGCTTAGATTATTATTGATCACTTTTTCTGTCCCTTAATACAGGCTAACATCTGTTTTGTTCTTAGGCAATTCAGACCACAAGAAACAAGGAGCTGAAAGATGTATCAACATCTTTCTTTAACAGATTATAGTTTTCCTGAGGATATTTAATTTCAGTGTGTTTTTACACATATATATATTGACACATGCTTGTGGGTTTGCATGTAAATATATCTAAGTTTTTCTACCCATTTTTGATAGATCAAGCTATACTGATACTCTGGGAAGAGGAAACACCTTTAAAGGCGTGCTGCAAAAAGCTTCATGCTCAGTCTTCTCATAGATTTCCCTCATACCTGACTGTGCATAAATTTTAGGTTAATTCCTTCCAGTGTGACCTGAAGAAGACCTCCTTCACCGGTTTTCATATCCTGCACAGGGAACTCACCACCCAGCTCAGGGCCTGTGATGTTAATAAAGAAAACAAAACAAAACAAAACCAACAACAAACGAAAACAAAAATCCAGAGAGAGAGAGAGAGAGAGAGAGAGAGAGTGTGCAGAAAGCAGTCAGCCAAGACATGGTATGTGGAAGGGGAATATAAAATAATAAAAACGTAATTCCTATCGATGTGCATAGCAAAAGGACATTACTAAAAATAGCAGAGACCATTTCAGTGAGTCCACTCACTAATGACAGCTTTCTGAGAACCACTAGATTTTCAAGTATTGTAATAAATTTCATTCTGGCAACATCAAGTAACATCAATGTCAGTTCATCCTGTATTTATTGTACGTCATATTGGGGTATTATTTGTTTTCTTTAAATGCCACATTTCATTTCTGCATAGTAAGACCCTGCAATCACGCAATACCATAGAGAGCATAGTCTTAAGTACAGATACATAAGCAGCACAAAGGAGGCTTGTATTTGTGAGCTGCATTACATGGTATTGTTTTAAGCAATTAAAACACCAAAATACTATTAAAATAGTAATTTAATAGAGGATATTAATAGGTGAATAATTTAGACATTTTCATCTAGTTTCTTCTGCATTATTCAGATCAGCTAAAAAGTTCATTCTTAAAATGATTTTTGAAAAATTATAATTTTTTGCAGAATCACTGAGTTCTGGGGAATGGCTTTTAACACAACTCAAACACTTTTCAAACACATTTTTAATACTAAATTATTACCCAATTCTTAAAATACCTTTCAAATACACTCTTGCTAAAGAAAACAATCTGTTACGTGCACATGGATGCACAAAGTCATCCCAAGATTTTCAAGTAAAAGGCGATTATGTTCAAAGGAGATATTAATAAAAAACATTGTTGATTGCAGATAAAACAACAAATGTTCCCAACATGTAAAATCTTGTACCTGGTTTAATGCTTTGCTGCCTTGCTGCTGCTCTCTCCATACTGTCTTTTACACAGTAGTACAGCTCCCGACACTAAGAGATAGAAGAGGAGTAATACAATGTTATTTCCCCAAATTACTAAGGGAGGAAAAAGAACAGCAAGACTCCAAGATTCTACAAAAACAAGCAGCCCCATGTGCTGCCCAATGACCAAAAGCCTATTCAAGTTCAAGTACACCTAATTACTAATTAGTACCTATATTTGTTTTACAAAATGATAGAGAAACTATTTCATAGCATTTAACCACACAAGCTAGTGAAGAGTTCATGTCTTGGCACGTTCTAACCAAGCCTATGCAGTTTCTTACTGTAGAAAAAGCACCAAAATAATCCCTCCCTCTTTTTCAGCTTCCAGCAATCAATATTGCTAGTCATGTACATAATACCTTTTTGTTATTCATATCAATTTACTTATGGCATATTCTTCTCTTCTTCCTTCAACTGTGAGATTAAGCCATAACCTCAGAGCTAAATTCAAGAAAGTTTTCTATCCATAGCCCAAGATATAGGACACAGAGAAAGTTGAACTACTCTATACTAGAAAGGAACAAATTTGATGGGTGGACAAACTCAGAAGAGTTGAGATCAGTGGCTCAACATCCAAGTGGAAACCAGTGAAAAGTGGTGTTCCTTGGGTGTCAGTACTGGGTTGATGCTGTTTAACACCTTTGTCAGTGACAGGGACAGTGGGACTCATGGAAGGTGTCCTATGGCAGTGTGGGGTTGAAAGTAGGTGATCTTAAAGGTCCTCTCCAACCCAAGCCATTCTGTGATTCTAAGATTAAAAATTACACAATTAACAGGGCATAGTTTTATTTAGGTTTTGCCCATCAATACCCTCTAATATTTTTAGTATCTTCACAAGCCCACAAGATCACACAATATTTAATAATACTGATGCTTTTCTTCTTCTAACAAAAGAGCTACATGTCATTTCTTAAATTACTTTCTGGTGGACAACTGTCTTCAAGTAAATGACAGGGCACAATGCCAGCTTCAGATGTCAGTGCTGCTAAACAGCCATTACAGTTCAGTAACCAGTGCTGGAAAGAGAGTGCTGTTTTTTCATTAAACATGGAATATGATATGCAAAGGATTTGGTTTTTTCTGTGTCATTATCCCTGCAGTATTGTGTATATTAAACAAGATACAAACCTTCTTTGTGTAGAACTTGTTCAGTTGTGTCTCCTGACCATTCCTGCGCCAGAGGCAAAGCACTTTTGTTTTGGGACAGTAAGTCATGTTGATGAGTTTCTCATACCACCAACGCTCATACACAGTTCCAATGTTGCTTCTCAGCACAATACAATCATCACATACCTGGGAGCACAAAATATTACGTAAGATTTTTAAATCTATTTCTCTTATTTCTTCTGCTACTTAGTTGCATTAGTATTATTCTTGTCTCTACCTCCATGAAAAATATGTCTCCTGTTGTGTCTGTCCCAGCATGTACTACAAAAGTCTGCTTCTTGATGTGGCGGCTGCCACTGGGTCTCACAGGGAGTTCCCGTCCATTCTAGAAAAAAACCCACATGCTATCATTAATGAACTTTGAAAAAAAATCCATTAGGTGACACAAATGAAAGAATGAAGAATTTTTAACAGTATTTAATGAGCTCATTGGAGACAAATTTGGACAAAGCCATAAGCAAGATACTCCAGTAAGTTTAGTTTCAACAGGTATGACTGTGAGAGTTATCACAATATACAACATTCACATGGTACCATACTCAGTGTGAGAAAGGAGGTGTCTGAGTTCTGGTATCATTGCAGTAAACTGGTCTGATTTTTCCCAATTAATTATAAGATAATTTTGTGTCTTTTCTGTGCAGAAAAGTGAGATCCAAATGTAGAAATTACCTTTAAAAGAGCCTAACTTGTGTCCACCCTGGTGATGGTTGTGTTAAAAACTGGCTAGGTTTACTGAGGCTTTAGCCTATATTTTTATTGATCACTAGAGGACATCAGATTTATTCTGTATGAATACTCGAAACAGTTTTGTACAGAAACTGATTGCTACAAGTCTTTTAGTGGCCTGGAAACTGATAGAAAGCTAAAGACTTCTTACAGTCATAGTAATCATAAAGGTTCCTGCCAGTAAAAGTTAAGAAAACATTAATGTTGCACAGAGCTGTGGTACCTAAGTGTCATGTTTATACATATTTGTATTGCAGCTCTAACTGGTAACTGTGTAACATTAAAACATTATAAGCAGGGTCATATAGTCACAGTCTTTATTCTATACTTGTGAAGAGTAGGATTTAAAAATTCAATTAATTATTTTTAATATTTTTAAATTAGTGTTGCAGAGAACATACATAAGATTTTTCAGGCAATTTATTTCCTCCACTGTAGATCCCAGAAGTATATCACTCATCACTGTTTTACTTACCAGATTGGCAAGTTTGTCTAGAATATCATTGATTTGCTGGCTGTGCACCAATCCAATATGCGATTTTCCCATTAGACGACGCACCTTTTTCCTAATATCATTCTTGTTCACCTAGAAAGCAGATAAACAGACAGTTGCATACTCTCCTCTATTCATAGGAGTCAACTCTGATCTCCCAAACATATCTTGGTTTCCACTGCTAAGAAGCAAAACAACTGATCTCCAGTTCACTCATGTTAGGGCCTCTTCAACTCAGCAGTACAGGACCACATTGCACATATCCCACTTTTTCCAACTACTGTGCAAGTGACGCTGTGCACAACAGATTTCCTGCCTGCCCATGTACACAAGCTGCAATTCCACTATCCACCACTTCCAACTACTGACATCAAAAGCCTCATTCTCCATGTTATCACTTCTGAGTCTCATTGGCCAGACCAGCTTCTCCACCTCTTCCTCTGCACAGACTCAAGTTACGCAGCTGTGGAGCCCTCAACACAACACAACATGGTATGCTTTCAGAATTCTCATTCTTTCACCTGGTTACTGGGCTGTGGCTGTAACACCCACAGAGAGTCTTCAAACAGTAAAAGGTTATTCCTGAAGATGAGCTGCAGGCAAGCTCAGAAGCAAGATATTTCAGCCTCAACTGCCATTTCAAAAGGCTACTATGAATGCCAGCCATTGATACTAAAGGCTTCAAAGACAGTACATTAATGTTTGAGAGCTGATTTCAAGCTGGATTAAACACTGTTTTTTAACACATTTGCATTATGACCTTACTGTTATGGAGTACATAAAACAAACTCAATCTGCTTTCTTCCTTTGGCAAGAATTCTTTGTGCTTGAAAGAAAGCACTGTATTTTTAATATATTTTAAAATTAAAACCTACTAGGCTCTGCTATGCAAAACAAGAAAATAAATTAAAGTACCAAAGTGCTGAGTTTGCAGGATTATGCTTCCCTTGATAGCTTGAATAAATTCATCTCTCTAGTAACAGAAAGCCTTCCAACTTCGCAGTTTCTACTAGAAACTGCCCTTATTATGCACTGTTCTGAGTTTCATAAACAGAGATGTAGGGTTTCAAGACAACACCAATGAAATACACTGCTTAAATCTGAGCAGCAATCTATTAAAAAGAACAAGAAGTCACCTTTATCATAAGCATATAAGCAATCATATTATGCAGCAGTGTAGCCAACAAACGATCCTCATCATCCTCCAAACGCTTTCGATCGTGCTCTCCCAGGGACAGATACCTGCAAGAAGAGCTACATCTGAAGCAGACTCACAGGCATTCTTCAGCCACTTCACTAAAGCACTGGCAGAGGACACAGCACTGTTTGTGAAGCGTAGGGTAAATAAAACCTCTAAAACACTAAGTCAAACGGGCATTTTCCAGGAAAACACTGTGATCGGTTATTAAACATTTCCCTTAATTATTAACCAGTTGAAGCAAATAACATCTGCTCAGTGGGAAATTTGTTAGTGGTCCACTGGGCTTATCCATTTCCTGTTCTCTGCAGTCGCAGCTTCGTGACAATTACAAATGTCAGAAGAGGAACACATAACTCAGCACGAGAGCTATCCAGCATTAGAGCTTAAATACAGCTGCAAGGCAGAAGCAAGTTGATGAAGGAAGTGCACCATGCACTCTCCTTTTCCAGTAAGGTAGGCAGTTTCTGGAATAATTATTTTGAAACTAGCACCCCAAACTAGTTCTTATTTTGGCTAGCAGATTTCACGTTCCATGATAGCATGGATGGAGGCAGTAGAGCTGCAGGTGGTAGACAAGAGCACAGAATGATCAGCTGTTAACAGAGCTGGGGGGAGGGAGAGGAAGTTGGTCAAGATTGAAATCTTAGCAGCAGTCAAGCCTTAGGCAACCACACAGATATTTCTAGAGAGTGGTTTCCTCATGTGTTTTTTTGTTTGTTTTAACTACAAGCTGTGAAAACACCTTTAAGTTACTTTGCATTTTGAGAAGACTCAAAATGCCATTTCTGGAAATATTTAATTCTTTCACTTTATGTCAACACACTATTATTCCAGAATATAGTCATTCTGTCACAGAAATCTCTTGCTTTACTAATGATCTAGTCTATTCCATCTGTTCATATTGTTATTATGCTTACATTACCCATTTCTCTGGAAATATCTCACCACAAGAGTTAAAAAATATGTATGTCATACCTAAAGACAAGTATTTCAGTATCAGGAGCTACTGACCAGCAGAGAGAGAAAAGGATCCTTTTGGAATAGTCAGGTATATTAACAAGGTTTACAAAGTGATAATATCATTTTAAGCACAATTAATATCATTTTTTTCCCCTTCTATTTTTACTATTTCGGTCCCAGGTGAAACAATGAGGAGGAAAAAGGTCTACTAAAGAATTTACCTGTCAATCATCTCTTGAGGTCCCTGGTCCATCCCCATTCCTTCTCTCTCTAACATCACAGCATCCAAAAAAGCATCTTCCCAGAACTGCATCTGGTCCCACAAAGTTGAACGCTCTTTGCCTATGCAATGTATAAAAAAATGAGCATTGAGCATTTATTCCATTTACTCCAGTCAGATACTTTAGGATTAATTACTTTTTATTCCCACTCCTTGCAAATAACATAAACCAACACACAATGAAACTATATTAAAAAAATTTTAAAAGGTTACTTGTAAACCACAAGCAATATCACAACTGAAGAAAAGTGTAAAAGAAAGGACAAGACAAATCTCTCATTCTAATTAACGGCCCAATATTTTTAATCCCTTACAGTAAAGTACTCTCATCTCTATTCTTTAAGGAGTACAACTTCTTCCATAAACTGTTAATACTGCCCAAAAGAGACAGGAATATCTCACACAGACACAGATCACAGCAAACACACAGAGAGAAGTGGAAAGACAAGATTATTACTCAGAGAGAAGGTTTCCATTGCAGCATCCTCTAACTGGTCCCAGACAGATCCTTTATCCCTACCTGCACCATTCCAAGCAGGTAGGAACGATAATTGGGAAGGATGAAAAACACAGGAAGAGAGAGCTTTTGATTAACAGCAAGTCCAGACAAAATACAAAAAAGCCAATGTACTCCTAATGCAAGAAAACACTTGAAGCCCTTTACTATTCTGAGTTTAGCCCTCTGTCCAGTGACATAAGCTGAACGATCATTATTAAGATCAGTGATGTATTTTAGCTTTCCATACATAGGTAACTTCCTTCTCCCTTTCTTCACACTGTTTAAAGAATTCATAATCACGAAGAGCAAGAGACTTGGACAGATTTAATTTTATGCAAACTACACCACTCACACCAATCTGCTCTTATACTTAACTCAATTTCCCCAGCAAAACTTTGACTTTACTCTGAATGGTCTGATGTGCCTTCCTATTCTACCAGCATGGACAACAGTTAGAGGTTAAAAACAGTGTCAGGGAAAGTAAAAATTAGTCTGTCCTAAGACATGATTTCATCTGAACTTCAACCTGAAAGATTCCGTCCCCACAAAAAAAAGTAGCTTACCCAAAAGTCCCTCATACAGATAGACACGCTGGTTCCCATCCTCTGGACCTCTCCCTGGAGTACTCCCTTTGCTGTCCTTCACACTCTGCTTCAGGTTGTGAGACTTGGCCTGGAAATAATACAAGAGGTATCTGTAATTTAACTCTGCACCCTGCAGGGCTCTCTCTTGGGCTGTTGGGTTTAACAGATGCAGTTTGGTAGCTATACTTCAAAAAAGCTTCTCCTGCAAACATTCACAAAACAATTGTTTTGTTCAAAGAGCAGTGCAATACACTTAAACATCCAGAGTCAGACAAAGAAAAATCAAAGAGAGACAAATAGAGAAATCAAAACCCAGAGGAGGAACAGTGCTTCCCTGAAGGAAAACTGAGGAAAAGCAAAAATGCAAGCCCCAGACTAAAGGAAAGAACCTCATCCCCTCTATTTCACACTTAGGCATTCATAAAGGTAAGACATTAAACAAATAATAACATATTACCTGGCCTGAAGAGTGAGAGCTGGGACTATCAGCCAGCAGGAACTATGACAACAAAGCTGGCCCATTTATTTCTCTACCACCAGGTTAACTACAGTGCAGTATTTGAATTCATCAAACATCCTATACACCCATCATCTTTGTTCTAAATCTCTTGCTAGGCTTCTTAGAATTCTATTTGGTTTATATTTCGTTCTATTCTATCTAGTTAAGTAAAAAAATGCAGAAAAGTAAAAGTTAAAAAGAAAAGTAAAAAGTCAAAAGTTACTGACTCTTCAGTAACAGAGAGAACACCCTCTTGCAGTAAAGGAAGCAGACATGGTTAAATCATATTCATGTTTTTTGTAGAAATCTGCCATGAAACACAATGGTTTTGTTTGTTTCTTAACATTTGAAGTAGAAGCCCTATAAAGGCTTTTACAATCTTATCAGGATTATAAAATAACGAACACGGACTGATCTTAACGCACTGCAAGTTTTTTTACTTCGCTGAGAGTTTGATTCAGTCAAATCAAGTGTATCATTATTTTCTTGGTAAGATGTATATTAGAGGTTATACACAATAATCAAGGACTTTGCAAAATTAAGTGCTCACAAAACATTTGGATTTTACCACATACAGATCTTGCAACTAGGCAAATATATTTAAATGTTATGATTGCACTTCAAATGGAACTAAAGTAATATTTTAAAGAAACAGAACAGCTGCTAAAACTAGAATGGATCACTCCTTTACTCTTATCAAACAGGTGCTCCTAAGTAACAGGGAATTTTCCTTTTAGTGAGGGATGAACAATGCCCACCAATGTTTTACTGCCTTTGAAAGGTAATTAAATGTCGATTTGGTTGAGAGAAATAGTGAATTAACATTAAACAATACTAGAGTCTCTAAGGTGGTGCAAGATGCGAATCTTTCAAAAAAACTATTTATTGCACAGGAAATGAAGAAAGGTGTGTGGATCCAGACAAAACGACATCTTTGACATTGTAATATTGTAAGTCATTGCTGATTAACCATCAGAACTGAATCAGAGATCCTCTTCCACACATGCACACACATTGAAATATTACTATACAGAATATATATATATAAGAAAGGAAGTCTGCAACGCCCTTACAAAGATAGAGCTAGTAGCAGAGTTTGTCTCAATTTCACTGTCTGACACAGTGCCTCTGGATCCTGCTAAATTGCCACCATTTTCCACACTTGGGCCATCACCAGCATTGCTACTCAAGTCACTGTCTGCTCCCAATGTCTCTCCAGAACTGTTACTAACCTGTGGAGAAAAATAAAGCAATTACCTTCAACAGGTACTACATCAGAGAATTTGTTCTTATTTTTAATGCATCAAACAATCTGCCTTTTTTGCTCTCAGGTTACCTTTTTAAACTTCTATTTTTTATAGATGGTTTATACACCCACTCAGAGGCTCTGGAGAGAGAACTCACAGAGTACATTATGCATGTGTGACACTATGCTGCCACACCACACGAAATGCAGGCATGAAATGCCCTTCCCCACTTTAACAAGCAGTCAATCACATCCAGATTTCACTCTGAGCATGTCCTACCACAGTGCTGACTTCAGAATCCTGGCTTGTACTTCGGACCATAACTGTTGGTCCTCCACTGGGAAGAGAGTCAAAATCACTCTTCTGCAATCAAAACATATAAAGGACAAGAAGAGTCACATTAGTTTCTACCGTAAGGAGAGAACATCAAATTCCTATTCTTCTGGACTCTTGAATCACATGTCTTATGCTTCCTTAGTTTATTTAGCCAATCAAATAAAAACTACTGTCAGAGTATCAAAGATGATGGTGTCCTGTAATTGAGTTTACAAAGACCAAGGCCACAGAGAAAGGGATGAAGAAATTTTACCAAATAAACCTCTCAAGAATACTCGAACCCTAGAAGTCTTCCCATAATTAAGTAGTGAATAGAAGAATCTTGTCTCTTACTACATAAATAAAGCAAGCAGAGGAGCCACTGACCTGAGAACCTGAGGCCAAACTGAGGCCACTGTCTGCACTGATTTGGGATTTCTTCTCATCTGTTTCTCCCAAATCAAATTGTTTCACACCTTCTGGTCCTGAACAAAGGAAAAAGTAAATAATTACTGTACCAAGAAAAAACAGCATAGGAGAAAGCAGATGACAGACTGGAAGCAGGGACAGTACCAAGAAAACAGATCTGCTTTCTCATTTTCTTTGATTTTCAATGTATTTTTTATTATTCCTTGGTACTGAAAACAACAAGGCCAGCAGAACACATCTGCTAGTCTTCAAACATTAGTCTGAATTTCAAATACTCCAAAGTCCAGGAGTGACTATAATTAAACAGTACCTTTTTTAGCCATTCAAGAGAGATAAGAGGACAGACAATAGTCAAGTAGCTTCCAGTTACAATAACACATGCAGAGCAGTTGACATTCAACTCTAGGAAGCCACTTCCCTTAATTCTTGGTAATAAAAAAGAATACCTATTTACTTAAAAGTCAGAATCCTTTTTGGAACAGCTAAATTGCTCAAAGTCCTGGACAGAGTTTTTTTGGTTGCCCACTGCAACTATCTAGGCAAAAATCAGGCAACATGTCACAAGAAAATCAAGTGACAATTGGTGTTACCCAGTAAGATTTTCAAAGACTAAGCTTGTATGATGCTGTACTTCACAACATTCCCCAATTAGTTTAACAAATGGCTCTCCAGAGTTGGCAATCACATAGGTAGGAGAGAGAGAGGGAATCAGCAAGCTTTTAAGTCATGCATTCATTAACCCAAAGATCCAAAAAACAAAAAAGGGAAAGAAAGGATAAAGAAGTTTGTGTTTAATTTCCCATGCACTTCTAGAATTGTGTCATCTATTGTCCTCAGATGGGATGGCAGAAGGAAAAGAAAATGATGAAGAGGTAGAGCCTGAAAAAAAATTTGGATAAGCACTGAATGAAGTAAATAACAATGCAAGAAAAGAGTGTGTTATAGGCTGTACACAGAATGTTAATACTCTCAGAAAGGGGAAGAGACTGAATGCAATACTTCTGCCATAGCCATATCTGCCAACTATTCAGTAACAGGAAGACATGATCAGCTGCTGGACTGTTTGTATTATATACCCATGTCTATAGCCAGTATCTATCTCTAAGCAAACGATGCCACTATCTCTGTAACCGCTGATCACAACAACCTGGGAATTATGAACATGTTTGTATTGTATGTAATATTAGAGAGCATAAGACAGTGCAAAGGAAAGAAAAAGGGAAGGGAGAGAGAGAGAGAGAGAGAAGGATAATATACAAAGATTTGTGGGTGTGAGTTTGAGATGATATGTAAACTCATGAATAGCAAAGCCATAAGCGGGCTGTGCAGATCATACTAGCTTACTACTCAACCACCAATTCTTCTTGTGAAGTGTTTACAGAAAGTATTCTTCATTTGTTATAGTATTTTGTCTCTACACCCAAATGCCTTAGTTACTGTAAATCACCTCCTCAAAGACTAAGAAAGAGAAAGCATAAACAAGATTTATGAAGAAAAGTAACTAAAAATATCTTTTCTAATATTTTGGAATATTATTTTCCACCAAAATACACACAGTTCACTTCTAGAGGTCTATTTCCACTGGTTCAAGCGGTCATCATTTCCAGTTCTGATACAGCAAAAAGTTCTGTACCTCATAACTACAGCAATAACACGAAATTTCAGCTGTGTGTTTTAAGCAACTTAGGAGTTTCCTGTCCCAACATATAATTCAGATATGTTTTTGGCAGTTTGACTTTTAAAGGAATTGAAATTGACTGAAGCAGTTCAGATATTTGAGGGCTGTAACTGAGTTTAAGGAGCACAATAGCCACAATTACATTGTTGTCACTGTCAATTTACAGGCACTTAAAAACCTCCCTTTCCGTTCTTTATGGAGCCATATGTCTAATACACATGGAACACGAAAACCTCAATTCATCCCTCCCAATGCAGGCACCTACCTGAAAGGCTCAGTTTGGGAGAGCAAGCGTGTGCATGTGCTATGTGTCTGTCTCAAACAGTCCTACCTCAGCAGATAGCAAATCACAAGTTAAGAACACTGAGCTGTACTGCAGAGGTGCCCCATTCATTGTCTCTGAACTAACTCTAGATGCTAATCTCTCCTTAACAGCAGCACTTAACTGTGGTGCCTAGAACTAATGTAAGCAAACCCAGGCCTAGTCAGAATGTTAGGAATCTTCATTCATTCATTCGTTCATTCAGCTATTAATCCTTCCCAAACTACAGTCTGTAAAATAGGCAGCATCAGCTCTGCAAAGTACAAACTAAGCTTATGGTTAGGAAACACCTACCACAACGTGGTTGTTATAAACTGGCTGTTGTCCTTACGTCATAGGTCCCTATTTACAACAGTGACAACCAAAAGTGCAAAACCAGGTATTGCACCTGCAGAGTATACATATTCAATATTTTATTTACTATAATATCTCAATAGATGTTCAGATTTGTGTAGATTTAGACTATTATTTAGACTCTGCAACAGTCTCAAACTATTTCACTCCTTCTTTACCAAGGGATAGGAAAAACAAAATCAGGTTGATTCCTTATTATGAGGCTATTTGCTAGAAGCCACGACTAAATACAATTCTTCACATACACCTTCTCTCTCCCCCTCAGAAGTATTTCTGGTTGCAGACTGACTGCTTATGGTTGATGCCAGTTAACAAAATTCGCCATCCCACGGCTTGAACAAACAGGAATTCTTCATTCCAGTAATAATTAATCAATCAACATATCCATGTCAACAACTTGTTTAACAAGTTTTAACTTTTAAGGAAGGAGATGGAATATCTTAAAATTCTTCCATCTGATTGGTGAGGATGCAGAATACCTGCTTCCTCTTCTTGGAAGGCAACATTCAGGGAAGGAAAAAAGAAAGAAAAAAATAAAAAAGACATTTGAACACAATTTCCTCAGGGCAAACAGATCTGTTTGGTCTCTTTAATGGAGACTTTCTTGATAGATTTTGTTCTTGTGAGTATAAAACCTGTGTGCCATAGATGCAAGCTCACCCTGCACCTGGGGAGTTGGCAGTTATGGGGAGGCTGGAGGAGTCAGTTTCTACATTTTTTTTTATTTCCTTACTCGTTTTTTCCAAAGATTTTTGCTTTTTCACTTCCTGGTGCTTGTTCCACAATTCTACCCAAGGTGCATTGAAAGCAGGAGAGAAAGAGAAAGAGTCAGCAGCTCGTCAAACAGGTGAAAATGGGGAAAAAAATTTCAAACAAAACCCCACCCCTTCACCTCAAAAAAAAAAAAAAGAAAAGAAAAAAAAGGCAGATTTTTATGACAACTACTGAGCGAAGGGTTAATTAACACCATTTAAAAAGAAATGAATGTTAGCTATTGAGCACTTCATCATCTCTTAGTCACAGTATTCAAACATTAGAGATGACTTCATACAGTTGTGGTGGTACATCCCTCCTTCCTCCTCGGGCCACACTTTGACAGCAGTGAATTAACTAAGGAAAAACAGCTCTTATGAACAAACAATTAATCACCTTTTCTAAGAAAGGGATTTAAGACTCACATATTTACTCCTCTAAAACATAAGCATCACAGAAGCTCTAATTAACAGAAACATTTTAATGTCTCTAGTTTATATCACTGAAAGGAGAAAGACACAAAAACAGCAGCAGCAATTCCAAAAATATTAAAGGTTAACACAACATTTAACCAATATTATATCTTATATATTATCACAAAGTTTACAAGTTATTTTTGACCTGACAACATTCTCAATAAATGCCTGGCTCTGCCTATGAACCTGTCCTATTTGCAAAGAGCTGAACTTCCCTACACCCACTTGCTCCTATCAGGGTATAGAGAACAGAAAATGGTGAAGAACTAAAATGAGCAAGATATCAGATATGCTTAACTCCCACTTCCAAAACTCAAAGTCACAGCACTCTAATCAAGTGAACAAATTCCATAAGAGAACATACAATGCGCAGACCAGCAAAACAGCCTGAAGTTTTCTTAAAACTGAATTTGAAACTTAGCCCTGGGACAAACCATTGATGAGGCACTTGCACTTTTCTATCACTCACATGGCTCAACTGTGAAATGCAGTCACCTTCTCTGCTCAGAAACATCAGATCATTCCAGGTGCTGGTCTGTTGGCCAAAGGAAACACTACAAGCTGACATGCTGAGCTGACTCTAAGTGTTAGGCACTGTCCTCCCTCACTAGCACCATTAAACAGGGGGACACTACAGAGGAAGACTCTCTCAGAAAAGTGGCAAAGGGAAGGAAAAAGAAGAACAATGCTCTTTTGCTGCTGTTTAAGAAAACTTCCTGAGCAACTGAAAGGTCACTTAAGTGTGTTAGAAACCCATTCCACCTTGCAAATAGCAAAATAAGGTCAAGACAGGCTCTAAAGAAGTCCTATTGAGCAAAATGTCCACTGAAAAAAAAAATTAAAAAGGATGGGTTACAACTGTGGAGGAAGGCTCCAAAGTATTATGAAAAAAGACATCAGGAGTGAGACAAATGCAACAAGGTAGAAAAAGCTAGAAAGATGGCTTCTAGCCTACCAATTTCTAGATCTGCTTCATGATTGATGGATGTTCCTTCAACGTTCATAAATAGACAGATGGATAAGATAAAATTGCTGAGGGATCCAAACAGCATCCTACAGGCTTATCAAGCTGAGCATACACTGACACAGATAAAGATCTCTACAATGGACTGAATTTGTTTGTCAAAGGGCTTTGAAAACATCTGGCCTTTTCTGTGCTCAGTCTATATGGCTTTACTTTAAAATCACCAATCTGAAAGCTACAACACCTGCCATTGACTTATTTTTAGCTGACTTGTCTGTTAATTTAGTGTAGAGTATATCCTACCATATTAAAAACACACTAGATTTTACATTCAATGACTTAGTCAAAGAAGAAAAAACAAAACTTCAAATAAACTCACAGGGCATAAAATACTACACCTATGGCTTTGTTACATGACCCTGAACTAAACAGCACAGCAGGTCCAAAAAGGACATGATGTGGATGATATATGTGACACAATCTTTTCCGTTTAAAAAACTCAGCCAAAACAAAGTGATCTGACTGGATTAAACAATTATTTAAAAACTAGCAATGGAAACCTCAGTTAGTACTGACATTTTCATTTACAGTTATGGAAAGTATGCAATAAACCAAACTTATCACTAACATAAAAGGATAAATTAATTCTCAGCTTAAAAGCCACCAGTGTCTGAACAAAAAGACCTACACTACAGGTGATGAACCCCTGGAAGACAAGAACTCCACAAGTAAGCAACTGGCGAGTATCTAAAGCATCATCTTGACAATGAATTTTCTAGGTAGGAATTAGGTATCAAAGCACAGTCAAGATCAAAGCTCAGCAGCTAAAAATCCATCCCACTCCACCTCAGAAATAGGAAACCCTGTGAACTTCATGGCCATTGTTCCTGTAGTACCAGAAAACTGCACAGATTCAGCTACCACAGATTCAGCTCTAAATCTGAGATGCAGTTTAATCACCACACTAACATACACTTAACATATGACTACTGCAAACAGAGCTGTACATTATTTTACTCCATCCCTCTGAAGACTTCTCATTCTAGTATTTCCTTCTGTATCTAGGTAAAAAGGTTAGCAGCCCAATTTGCATTTCATCTATATAATACCAAGAGATTAATTAAAAGTTTTATTTACATATCTGCAACCTGAGGCTGTTAAGTACTTTCCAAACTTCACAGAATCAAGGAATTGCTGAAGCTCAAAGGGACCTGTGGACATCATCTAGTATAACCTCCCTGCTTAAAGCAGGATTGATTAAAGCTGCCTGCCACAGGACCGTGTTCAGTCAGGTATTCGCTTTATCCACAGATGGAGAATCCATCAGCTTTCCAGGCAACTTATTCCAGTGTTGGATCATCTTCATAAAAACATTTTTTCCCATGTTTAAATGGAACTACTTACAAGTACATTGTTGTTTCAGCAACGTGTAAATGTTTACCAAATTCTCTTCCCTAAATAACTTAGTTTGAATGAGAACATCTCCATTTCACAGCCAAGCCATGACTAAAGCCAGCCCTGTCCTATTCTGAAGTTTCCATGACAGAACATAAAGGAAGTATAATAGGTAAGCAGCTTCAAATTATGTCTCTGCAACACAAGAGAAACACCCTTTCTTTCTAGATCACACAAGTCAGATGAACATGGAGACTGCACTGTTTTTACAGCAATTTCCTAAAAAGCGACTGGTATACCAGTCCATGTTTTGCAGTGAAAGACAAAAGCAGTTAGGAAAAAAAGCTTCAGGAAAAACATTCAAGTCTTTTGAACTTTGGTCAGTCTAGGTAAAACCATATCCTTCTCGTAATTTAGCTCCATAAAAGACAAGTGGAAACCATCACAGCATCAGAACCACCATAATGAGAATGTACCTTTGCCTGTCCTTGAAGACTGTGAGTTGTTTAAGGCTAATATTCTGGCAACAGGAGTTTAACATGGGATATTACGTAGCACTTCTTTTGAAAAACACTTCTTATATTGCTTCACAAACAGGAATTATCTGATGATTTCCATTTATATGAGGCTTTAATTTCATCTTAACAATCTCATCAAAAGATCTCTCTTCATTCTTTAAAAGAACATTGTCCTGGAGCCTGGTTTATTCTTAGTTGTGCGAGAAGCATACTTTCCTTTTTCTCTTCTACAGAAAAGTAATGAAGTACCCAGAGCAAACCAAACAACTAACTGAAATGCTGGAAATCTGAAACTCTTCAAGCCTCCTTACAGATTTTTAAATGGAGTGCAAGACTAGTTTCTGAGCAACTGCCTCCATAGATTACCTCTTTAAACAAGAAAGCCAGTCAAGTCAGAGGGGTTCAGGATCAGTTCAGGACTCAACAGCACCCAGCCTGCAGTTATTATACGTGTGTAGAATGAATGTCTGCGGTCCTGTCGCTCATCTGCTCAACAAATACATTCCCTTTTCTTATGCCACAAACTACACATATATCCTCACAGCACCACACTTTGAGATGATTAATCTTTCATACAGTGATTCCATGAAAATGTTATTTTAAACAGGCTGTAAGAAGCAACATCTATAATTTAACATGACCTATTTTTGCAGTTGGCAAAAAATATCCATAGGCTCATGGTCTTTCTCATGCTTACAATCCACAGCCCACAGGATTCAACCAAAGTAATTTTTTTATCTCTCCTCCACCAAAAAAATCTGTAAAGCCCTTTTTAAATAAAACAGTTCTCAAAGCCCTACTTCAAACTTTTTCCCGAGACACAGGGAAAAGCTATACCATCTAAGAGTAAGACAGGAAAATCTCCAGTGACCAGCCTAGCAGATGCTGTTTAGAAGAACACACATTCTATTTGCTATTGCATAGAAGGAAAATCCATCAGTCCTTCTAACTGAAACTGTAACATTTCAACTAAAATCTTTTTGGAAATTTTGTCATTAATAAACAGCAGATTTTAGATCCCACTTATATCAGGATACAATCCACATAATTCACAGGTAGCCAGCAATGACAGAAAACCTTTTTTTCATGTTTCCCTTCCACAGCTGCCCTTTCTGAAGCCCTGCTGTCCCTGTTCCTCTTTTGCCATTTCCCGTTGCTTGAAAACAGCAATCACAGAGCAAAAAATAAGGCTACTTAAGGTGTAATGAAATATAGAAACAATTAAGATTAGACAGCTTCAGGAAGAAAATCGTGGTGGACAGTTTATCCGAGTAGGGTGAAAACACATATGATTGCTCCTTGTGATCCAAGGTGTAAATGAAGCATGTTACAGTAGCAATGCAGTGTGTTAAAATGGAGAGAATGCAAATAGAACCTAATGCAAAACCAGAAGTCCCCCCTGCACTTCACATGCACCTCAATACACACCAATGGAAGCAATAAAATTTTCTTCCTTTAGACTTCTTGTGTCAAACTCCCTTGGCCCTTTGCCTGCAGGGCTCGGTGGCTTTGGCATTAGCTGAGGTACCGGCAGCTGCATTGCAGGTTTTGGCTCCACTCTTGGGGAAGATGCAGGATCCTTGCCAACTGGAGTGACAGATCCATCTGTAGGACTTCGTTTTCTCTTTTCTGGTTCTTTAAATAAAAAAAACAGTGTTGAGAGAAAACAAATAAATAAATAAATAAATAGAGAGAAACATAAGGAAAAAGAAAATGAGAACAGGAGAAGAAAGATGAGACAGATGGTCTCACCTAAATCATTAAGCCTGGCACTGAAATAGCTCAGTGTAACATTTGTTCCCAGAGGTCAACATGGCTTGCTGATAGTCTGACATACTGGTGGAAACAGTGGAGGAGAAAGCCAGAGTACTGTTTTAGGGATACTCAAGTATCTCATTTCTGTATATCTGAAACCTCGGAATGTTCTCTGACACAGTAACTGTACCATCTCCTCTGCCAAATTGTGAAAAATTAAACAACTCTGCCTAAACTACCAAGAATACAATTTATAGAAGATAACTAAGTTCCTCTCACAGTGCAAAGATAACAAATACAATCAATTTCATGGGTAATACTACATTAAACTTCAGTTAGGGAATAAAACCCAAAAAACAATCAACCCCAATCAACCAATCAGCTATAGCTCTTCTGTCAGTCTCTGAGACTTCCTATAACCATATGTCCCTAAAGGCAGCTTGGATTATTTCTCTGTATGAAACCCCATAGTCTGAATTACAGCAAAACCTTCAGAAAAGAATAATTAAAACCAGGTTTTCCATAAAGAGCCTTCTGCACAATTTCAACACCTGATGAATCTAAAAGTCAAAACTTCATATCCTATTATCTAAACTTGTCATACCACTAGATCTTGTGATACCTTTGTTCAGTGGATTTAAGATTCTGCTATCAGTAGCACCTTTCTATTTAGATAATAATTGAAAAGAATCAACACCTAACACTCAACACACTGAACACTTCCATCCTTCAGAGCAAAAGTGTTTCCCCAATTCCTTGTAGATCTTTCCAGAAACCTTCTCAACTTTGCAAGATGTGATGACCAGAACTGGTCAAATGTGTATTCACATACACACAGTGCCCCCCTTTCCAGGTTTTACAGATACAGTAAATAGTGAGAAGATCACAAACAGCAGCAGGAGACCAATTCCTAGGATATACCTCCCAATCTTACTACTATTGACAACTATCCTTGCTCCTAAAAACAAGTCCTTAGTTTGACCATATTATAACAACTTAATCACTACCATGCTTTATTAAGTTTTAGCTTGCTCTAGACAAATAAGCTATATCCATCATGTCCTGTAGGATTACTAGTTTATTGCTATATGTTAAATAATATCAACATAAGGACTAATCTCTACAAAATATTTCCAGAAACCAATACTAATTTCAATTGATTGTAAACAAGTAAAACATACCAAACAGCTAAAATTTGACTACAAATTAAGATGTTATGCAATAATGAGAAGAGTCTCTGAAAGTTTGCATCAAATTTTGTCAGTCATGACCACAATTAGTTTACTGGGAAAACTGTACTTACCATCAAATTATGCTATTTGGTCTTCACTCTAAAACTACTGAGTTTTACTCAGTAAAACTGAGCCACTCCAGCCAGTCAGCCACTCCAATTTTCCTAAGAATCAGTGTCAGACTAAAAGCTTGTAATTACCAAGATCAGCCTATTCTCCACATTCAGGACTGTTCTACCAGCACAGCCTTCCCTACCTTCCTCAGCATTCTAACAATGACTGGAAAGGAACACGGCGGGTATCTAAGCCAACTCATAAAAAAATCCCTGATGCAAGACCCAGAACACCAACTATAAAGGGTTTAGTAGATGCTACTCCTCTGCTACTATGAAATAAGAAACTTTTCATCATTTGAGATTACAGAAAAGTCAGATACTAAGCAGAGATTTAGCTTTTTGTCACCTTTTGCTTTCTTCCTTAGCATGCATTTTCTTATTTCACACTAAGAATCAGATTCTTAAGAAACAACTGAAAAATAAAGAGGTATTTTCAGACTTTCTCCTCTAAGAGTATTTAGTTGTATGAGAATAACTGTGTAGTGCAATGTGGTTGGTGAGATGTAAGTCTCATATGGTTCCACATTACAAGTATCTCCCTCCCTATTGAGGTTGCCTGCAACAACTTTCCAAGATTGTGGCTACAACAATTTTAGCTGAAGGTCTCCATTCCCAGAATTTCCACTTCAGCTGTAGAAGTGCCAGGTTTTGTTTCTCACTGCAGCATTTCCATTTTCAATTAAGTATCAGTATGGCCATTATTTTGCGGTGGTCCAGTAACATGTGTAAGAAACACAAAACAGGCTTCAAGCTTAATAAAGCTTCAGTAATAATGGTACAATTCTCACCATTCTGGAAGTGTTGGAAAAGCCATGAACTACCAAAGAGGCACAAAACCAGCTACCTTCCCAGTCTTGTTTGGTTCATAAAAACTGTATTCTCATTAACACTTTTCTTACCTTTATTATAGTAGTGAGTATGTGCTATCTCTAGCAGGCCAAAAACACTGGCCATGCCTCCCAAGCCAGCATTTGCATATGACTGCTCCAGGCTTAACACAGTGCACTTCAGCAGGTCCAGCATGCCTTTGTAAACTTTGCGGCTGATCTCCTGCAATGAAATTCCCATTAGTGCTGCTATTTCAGAAGCGAGAAAATAATTCAAGAACATAAATTCCGAAACTGCTGTAATATCAGCTTTTCACAATTGACAAAAACTTCCTGTGAATTGAGCCTCAGCAGGCAGTCAGTGTGAGGGCCCTGCCGAGCTCAGCACTGACCACGTCCTGTATGACATCCTGTCGAGCATCCTCCTCTGACTGGATGGTGCGATTCAGCTTGCTCAGCACAAAGACACGGAGCTGCTCACTCTCCAGCAGACGTCGGACTCTCTTCATGTTCAGCCAGCCAACACCTTGCCCATCAAGAACATTGTGTACCACCTCCTTCAGGAACTGCTGGTTCTCACTGACACATTCAAGAGAAAGCAGGCAAAAGTTAGTCACCCTCTGCTTACTTCGGCTTGCATGGGAAGAGAGCTATGGCCAGGGCACACACAGATGTACTTTCCCTATCAACAGCAGCTGACATCCAGCTCTGTCTGCTGCTAACGTAACTGCACACAGCTCAAGCTCTGTTCCACAGATGTAGTATCAAACACTTTATTTTGTTCTTTATGTCCTATAAAAAGCCTTAATCGGGCTTTCCTCTAGCTCCTCTTGGTACCACTCTACCCTTCACTTTCACAGCACCCCTCAGAATCTATAGGGATCCTTTATGCCTCAACCTTCTTCTATAGCCCTCACGTCTGAGCTGCAGCCTTTCTTTGAAAGAGAAAGTGCAGCACTACTAATGCATTACTGCAGCAGCCTTGGCACATGCTTTGTGCAGCACATGTTTGCTCAGCTTCTTTTGTTACAGAGGGAAAGATAAGAAGAGGGAAACTCCTGTGCAACCTGCTGCATTCCCCAGTCTGAACTGCAGTTATTGCTCTTACTTGTCCCCCAAACCCAGCAGATCAAAATAAATTCACTCTACTCATGACTGCTGCATAAGAAAGGGAGGAGAAGGCACAGGCACAAGTCAGGTAATGTTTACTTGCACCATTCTAAGCCCCCTCCCAAGGCTGAGAAAAGCACTTCACATCAATTTAGGGAATCAAACTGCTTCATCTGACTCACTTGATCCCCCTGCATGGTGCATTAAAACTCCATTGGGCTAGATCACCTTGCTCAGAACACTCAGTTACAAAGAATATCTACTGAGTTAAAGGAGAAGCCTAGAACATTTTGGATCTCAGACAGAAGGAGGATACATTTTGGAGCACAGAAAAATAAGCATGTGCACTATTAGCTGCAAGACATTTGTACCAAATCTTCTTAGGTAATAACATGTCCAAGTCTACGGCAATAGAAAAGTACCACTTGGTTTTCAACAGCTAGACTTCTGAGAAAACATTGGCCAGGTATGAGACCACTCTAACTACACTGTACACTTGAAAAGCAGGGAAAAAATATTACCTGGAATTGCTAGTTCGTCCTTGAGGTGATGGAGATTCTCTTTTCACTGTTGGGCTGTGCTTTATGACTGAAGACTTCTGATCAACAAGGGCCCGTCTGTTTCCTAAAAAGGAGAGGAAACAGAATGAGAGGAAAGGGAAGGAAGAGAACAATCTGATCCCAGGACAGTAACAAGCAACACTAAAGTTGGCTAACACACCTATTTGAATTACAGGTAACAGACTTCAAACAAAATGGAAACTCCAAAAAAGCAGCAGCATATATCATATTCTAGCATCACACATCGGCAGAAAACAGTAATGGGAGTAATGCAGAGAGAAAAAGAGAAGATGGTAATGGGAGCAGGAGGTGAGAGGCAAGAAAAGTTTGGCTGCTCTGCATGCAGTTCCACAACAAGAATCATCTTCAAATTAGTCACTATATGTAAAAGCATAATGCATTGAGGGTGACTAGTATAGATCATGTGGTACTGGTTACCCAGCGAGAAAGGTAGCCCGAAGTCAGGCACAGGGAATGCTGGAAATTGTTACATCATGCACAGCTCATGCTGTAGGGAACCCACCTTCATTGCTTACTGGGCCAGCTTCAGTAATAATCTCCATTATAGTATTTAACCCAAATACTGGGACACAAAATATACAATTAGTAGTGTACTGAAATATCTACACTCCCCACTGTCAAAAGAATCCAACTACCAGTTTCTTCCCAGCCCTCCCTCAAAATAAAACCCAAATGACACTAGAGCAGGAAGGATGTTTGAAAGCCCAAGACCACAAGGGCCAGAATAACTTTTCTTAAGAGATAGTGCTTGACTTGAAATTTGGCATCGTGGAACCAGTGTATTGCATCTTCAAGGACATTATTGCACATATTATATTTGAATGGCACTACAAAAACCATCTGCATCACCAAAGAAAAAATATCAATGGATGTGCATGAAATAAAAATTAAAAAGGAAGATGGAAAGTGGTCAAACAGCAGCAATGAAATGGAGTCCCAGCATCATTTCCCATTACAGTTAGAAACACACATTTGGCAAGAACAAGTTAATGCAGCAACTTTGTATCTCTACAACACAGACGAAAACATTTAAAAAACACTGAAGTGCCCAGTGGGAATCCCAGTGAGCCAGCATGCACATGTAAATGAACACACACACACACACACACACACACACTTGCACGTGCATAAAACAGACTGAGCTACTCCATGGAAATCCCATCCTCATATCTGCACAGTGACATTAAAGGCCCTACAGGATTAAAATAGTCAAGAAAAGAACACCAAAATGCAGAAGATGAGGCACAAAGCATGAATGTGGAATGGCAAACCCCATCACTGTTTTCTTCCAATGCATGGAATCAGTCATTAAGTTTACCCATGGAAACAACCCTGACAGGAAGCATGTTTCTTATCCAGTACAACTGGACATGAAAACATAACCAAATGGTAAAAGGTTGTCAAAAACAGCTGTGCAGAGTTTCTGCTAGTGTTTTCACCCTACCAGTCCTTTTACTCCTCGTTTTACACACAGGGAATGATTACTTGTCTCAAAAACAAAGTCCAAAGCAGAAACTCAAAATCCAGCTTTTGGTCTTTGTTTCTACAAGGTCAAAGGTCAGCAAAACATCATACCAACCTTCATCCACATCCCTTCCCAATTCCAGATTAAAGTAATCTTTACCGATAAAAGTGATGAGGAGGAAAAAATAAGTGAAAAACAATCAACACATTAATACAAAAGCAGTAAGTTCTAATCAGATAGAATAACTCAAAAGGCAAAATAAAATCTCTCCTCAGTATAGCATCTGAAAAGGTCTCAACACTACGACACGAGTGCAAGCTCAGTCACCCCTGTGATACTACACTTGGTACAAGGATGACCAGGCTGTCTTACACCCATGGTGTGAGGGTCATTTCTCCAGTGCCCATTCAGACATGTTATCTAGTGACACTACAGACAAACAGGAGATATTCTAATTAAAAGACTGTGCACATATGCTAGGGATTGATCTTCTCTCTCATAAAACTGAAAGCATGGTTGTAATTTGATTTTCTATTTAGCAATCTTAAAAAGACAACACACACTTTTGAAATTCTTTGAAATTTTGAAACTTTTTGAAATGCAATCTGCAGTCTCCATGGGAGACTGGCATTACCCCTTTTTACAAATGCAGCATCATCACTAATAAGTTACCTAAGGTTAAGCATGAAGATAGTGGCAGTACAAATGCAGGACCTACCTCTTGGTTCCCATTCTTTATACTAAGTACTTAAAAATAAAACAAAACAAAATATACTATGAATGTTGGTTTTATTTCGTATCTGTTATCTCAGCCTAGACTGGACACTCTCCCATCCCAACACAGCCCAGTTGTTGGGAAAAAGACTGACTGAGAAATATCATAACAATTTACTGTCTTGCTCCTTAACACAGATACTACCCAAACGACCAAAAGGTCACTCCCAGGATTCCTGTTAGGGGTAGGGCTTCAGACTGCCAAGGCACAAGAACTGAAAAGGCTGTAGAAGACAAAGGGAAAAAATGGTTACCTTTCAAGCTGGGAAAGGGAGTATTCTTGTCTCTCCCAACTTTGGTTGGTAGGGCTAAGTTGGACAGACTGAAACTTGTGCTGTGGTTTCTGTACAGGCTGCCTATGACAGAAGACAAAAACAATTAAATGCCTACTGCTCACTGCACACACTCAAAGATCCTGTAATTCACCATCTTATTTCAGATCCTTAATCATTAAGTTCTTCTTTATTACCCCAAAGTCTCACAACCATAACATGATCTCATTTACATTGCAACCACATCTGTAATCAGATTATTCTAAACAGTACAAAAACATAAGTCTTAGCGTTCATTTCACAATAACTGATGTTGGATCTTTGAGTCTGAAATGTAACAGCAAAATCCTCCTGTCTTTCTGCACTTAGATCACATCACCTTAGATCTACCTTCTAGTTTGATCCTGTTTTTTGGGAGCAAATTAATGGCTGGGCCACATGAGAACACAGGATGACAGGAGATCTGCAAAACATGTAACTCTGAAGTGAGGACTGTGCACTGTGTCTTGTGAAACACTGCAGATCTGCCATGAAACCATGTTTTGAAATAGAAGCTTTTCATTTATTAGGAAAAAACATACATTATTCCTGGTACAGGAACATCTTAAGGACACAATTATGCATCATCATCTGCTTAAACCTGTAGACAGCCTGAAAGCATCACATTTAGATAAAGGAGCTGATTAATATTTCAAGTTATTAATTTAAACTGTTAACATATTATTTCAATTTTCTTTGGTTCTTTGTTTTTTCATAGCCTTATTTTAGTAAGTCATTTTACCAGAAACATTTAATATATTTTCCCCAGTGCTACAACATTCCTGCACTGCTTTTTACTGTAGTGCAAGACTCAGGCGGCCATGTCTTCTGTCACTCATTAAGAGATTCTAGATTTGTGTTCCACACCTGTGATTTTATTAAAATATTATTGAAAGTAGGCAGTCAAGGACTTGAATTTAGCACCTAAACACACAACATGGCAGCATGGAAGGCATATTACTGTAAGATTTTTTCATCAATTTCATAAAATGGCACAATGCTTTGTTTCAATGAAACTGAAGAAATTTCTGATCTTTGCCCTAAAGTGCCATACAACTCAAGTGGCTAATCACAAAACCAAAGTCCTTCTTACTGAAGAATATATAAAGCAGTAGTTGTCAGCAGCTGTCAGGCAGCCACCATGACTACTGGAGAGCTAGTAACAATTTGACAACCACCTTATTCTCTTGACTAGCCATCCCTCTATTCCACCTCTCTGTACACTCTGATATGATAAATAAAACTAGCTTAATGAATGTGAATGCATTGTACATACTTGCAAAAGACATGATGCCCCCAAAACCTTCGCTGCTATTGTTGGAGACAGTGGAGTTTGGGGAGCTGGCCCTGGAATCTGAATCTGCATCAGAATCACTGGCCAGTTTTAAACTGTTTGGCCGGAGTAACTTCTGAGACCTTGAAAGAAATTAAGTACAATTGTTATTAGCATTCCCTCTTCCCGCCCCAAATCAACACATTGTATGGTTGTGGGAGACTGATGTTGGTCTCATTCCCAACAGTTTTCACCACACTACCTGCACTTTCTGGGAAAGTCAAAAAACCACCCAAACAAACAAGAAAAAACAGGAGAGAACTGAAACATCTTTACATTCCGGCTGTTATAGCCTTTCAGGGTATGCTGAAAATCTGTCTACAAAAGGGCACTGGGAGACTTGCTAGTGAAAGGAGAAAGGAAAAATTCACTCTGGTTTGAAAAGAGTAACAAGAAAACCCATTGCCACCAATTGCTGCAGTATCTTTCCCCCAAAAGATTTACCAAAACACTTTACAGAAAATCAGTATGTGATATACTATAATGTTCTAGAAAGAACTGTTAATTCTCATAGCTTCTACTGCTTACATAAACGTAAGGAACTGAGGGATTAAGCAAGTGCTTTTATTCAAACCAAAAGGGTTGACAGCATTTCTATATTAAATGAAAGTGATCAACAATACATCTCGGGTGCAAAGACATTTGAGTGCATGAATGTTAAACTACATGAAGCAGACCAAAAACCCAGAAGTGCTGTACAGAAGGGCAGGAGACAAGGAGCACTCGCCTGCTTCCATTGAGGTTCTGGTTAAATCTTGGGGTGTAGCTCTCTTCCTGCTCATCATCTTCATCCTCTGTAGGAAAACCATACTGTGGTTCAAAGTATGGATTGTCATACTCTCGCTTCCTCACCACCCCTTCTGAGGAGCCCACGCTGCCAGCTGCGATGTCACTCTCGCGACGATCCAAGCTTATCTTGGGAAAGCTTGGTTGCAGTGGCAAGGCAGAGAGATGGTTTGAAAATCCAGCAGCCAACTTCTCTTCTATTTCTGCTGAGTCTGCTGCCTCCTGTGGACCAGTCAAATCATTGATCTGTTCGCTAACTTGCGTTACATACAACTGAAGGGCAGGACAAGAACAATTATTACAAACTGGGAAATCTGCACAGTCCTTGCTGCTTGCTATGCACCACCCCCTCCCCCCATCCCCTATCTGTGTCTCTAAACTAGGATTTTAAATATGCTGCAGTATTTGTGCATTGTTCTAGGGACTTGCTCCCCTTTAAAACAGCTCTGAGTAGTAAGTGTTAGCTCCAGATAATGGCTTTTCATTATCACGTTCCCATTCTTCTTAAAAGACCAGAAATTCATGACTTTCATCACCCCACTTCCTGTTCCTCTAAAGACATCAAGTCTTTCCAGACTCTAAAAAAGCAGTTCCTGCAGTCCCAACCTGAACCATTTCTCTCTGCTAATGTGGCATTTTTCAATGCACTGGAACTTTTTGTACAGGAATGGTCTATCCCAGCGTAAGAGGGTACCAGCAAACTCCACCTTGCTCAGAAAGGCCAGGGTGAGCATGCAACTTAATCTGTGCATGGTGTCACAGTCCTATTAGCTTTTGCCCTTCTCAGAAAGAACCACGTGCATTCTCCCATTCTTTATAGCCTAACATGCTGATCTTGAGGCTGAACTCATCTCAGTACACACATGATTCACTCCATGGATGACAGTGCTGGGGCTGCTACTGGCTGTAGTACTGGAACTTGAACGAGGCTGGTTATTCTCTTGGGAGTTCTCACTGTCCATCGTCTGTTCATCAGGATCCCCTGTATATTCTTGAAAATCATCAAATTCCACTTCACTAGCATCACCAAGGGCTGCATGAGTCAGGGGATCAACATCTGCAAACACATCATTATTCATTAAACAACACTGCCTTCCTCAGCTTTTTGCCCATCTAACTAAATATCCCTAGAAGAGCATGGCTCAACAGAACCAACTTGCATAAAAACTTAGGTAGTAAAGAGCTTGTGGAGGTCATCCATTCCAATTCTCTCCTCAAAGCAGGAGCACCTTCAAAATTAAAACAGGTTACTCGGGCTTTGTTTCACTGAGTTTTAAAAGTTTTCAAGGCTTGACATTCTACAGTGATCCTGGGAATCTGTTCAACTATAATAACCATTAAGTTCTTTTCCTTATGTCCAAATAGTTTCTTTTGTTGCAGCTTATGATTATTACCTCTTGTCTTTGGGATATGGGAAATGTCTTGGCACTTCTAGATTTAGCTTATTGAACAAAGAGAGTGTTTATGCAGCTTCCATATAAGCCACAGAGAATGCATTTTTCTGTCCCCACTAGGACAGAGTAATACTTCACAGCTAGCACTGAGAACCAATACGCAGGGACAGGATAGAGCTCACACTCTTCCGTCCATACTGCACAGTATTTACTGCCAGCAGCAGATTGTTTCCAGACCTAATGAACCAGTTTTGTTCAGCAGCACCTATTTCCGTTCTTCCTCTTCACAGTGTCCTTTGGAAGAAGTTGTTTATAAGCAGGAGAAATGTCCTTTTTCAGTCTACCCACACACTTTTACCTCAGAGCAAGACCGTAACGGAACAATACTTTGTTCTGATTCAGGGATTTAGGGGAGACCTTTTTCCCAAAGTGCTTCAGATGAATTGGGAAAGGGAAGCTATGTGGACATTGTGAAAGTAAAAGCAAAAGTTACTCACTTGGGGTATCACCATTAATGTCACATTTCATCATCTCACTGACAAAGTCACCAAGGGAGGAGTAGGAGGAGCTTGAATCGTCATAGTCGACACTGTCACTGCCACTGCCGCAACAGGTGAGAGAGAGAGATGAGTGGCAGCATCAAAGCAACAGCAGGCTCTGACACTTTAAAGATGTGAATCAGCACTGTTTACATGGACCTCCTAAAAATCTCATATTATAGTAGCTATAAACAAATTTCACAGGCCAGCTTCATGAAAGGTAAGAGCAAAAAACCATAACTTTCAGGTATGTGAATAGTTATGGGAAAACATTTAAAATCTCTTAGCCAAGTTAATGAGGCCAAACATAAGTGAGTAGAGAATAGTGTATTAATTCACAAAACATGTGTCTGTTGATGTAAGGCAACCTCAAGGGAACTGGGAATCACAAGTAAACGCATTTCCTTTTCACACTAGTGATAAATCCCATTGTGTTAGGACCACTGGTGCCGTGTAGTGTAGAATGCAAAATATGTGCTAGCCCAAGGCTGAAAGATCTCACAAAGCAGCAAGAAATGTAAGGGAATAAAACTAGACATAGAACTCCAAGAAATATGGCCAAAAACTACTATATAAAGTTTTCTTTCATTTTACTGAATACACAAGGTGGTCACAGGCAGTGGGTAGTACTAATGAGCTTTGCATAACTATGGAAAGGGAACAGAGATTTGAAAGAGCGGTAGGATGGGTGGGAGTATTTGTAGTACTGCAACAGAAATAACCAAAGAACAGCATGGAAGAAAAGATAATTAGTATGTGAGGAAATGAAAAATGTCAAGTGGCATACAGGTAGCAAAAGAAAACAGGAAAGTAAGTATGGAAAATCACATTAAATTAATTCACTAGCAAAAGGTTAGAAGTTTGCTGTGATAACAGAGCAGTGAGAAAATTTACTTCAGAGTCAGTATTCTGCCCAGACAAGAAACGAAACAACAGCCTGGCAGGCTACAGGAAAAGGCTGCATATGAGAAGCAGGAGAGGTCCAGCAATCTGAAATAACTCTTATGTGACTACGGGCATGTTCCCCACTAACCTGTCATCAGTGGGATCAGAATCTGTTTCCTTCTCTGCTGGGACATTCAGGGCTTCAGCCAGCTGTGAATTGCTGTCATAGACTCGATAGTGGATGGGCTGCAGCTGGTGAGCATACCACTTGGGTTTGTCACCAATTAGGGCTGGGTCAAACATGTCTGCACAAAAAAACAAGGAGAGCGTTAATCAAACTCATTTACTGGTGTCAAAGGCTTTATTCACAGTGACACTACTCTCTACCGAGTCTTACACAAAGGAACAGCCTTTACCCTAAGAAGCCTACAAGACTTTTCCATAATCAAACAAGACGTAAAATTAATTGGAGGAGCAACTTGCCAATAGCAGGGCTAACTTGGGAGAAACACATGAGGCCATACATAAAGAGAAAAATATTCCTTGAACTAGATTTTCCTCCCCAGCAGGACTAATATGGTATAAAATTAAATCCTTCCCTAGAGTGTCTGGTTTTTAAGTTCCTGCATTACATCCAAGTGCAGGAAAGGTAAGATCAACACTTACTGTTATGAATTCTTTGGAAAGCATAATTAGTAGGGTTGAGTGACCATTCTCCAAAGTATTCTACTGCCTGTGTTCTGGAAAGCTTATCTGCAAAAGGCGTTTGCTTCGGCCTAGAGGCAAGAAAAGAATTTGCCTGGAAGGCCACCACTGGTCGTGGGAAGAGACGAAGAGTGCGAGTATGCATCTGGAATCCTTGCAAAACGTTTGGTGAGTTGAAGAATCTCACCATAGCAACCCTAGAGGGAAACAGAGAACAATATATTAGATAAAAACACAGAGCATAACAAAGAAGAAGAAAGAGAGCACTTAAAAGGTATCCCACAGACAACGTTTCACACCTTTAAAGAATGGTAACCTAACTCTTCTTAGAAAACAGTTGTCTTGCAAAAAAATAAAAGAAAAATCCAAACAAATCAAGACCCAAGGAATCACTTTGTTCTAGTTCACCATCTTAACACAAACACCCACTCAGTGAAGGATATCATTCTTGCTTCTACTAGCTGAGGTATGAAATAAGTCCCCAGGTTTTTTTTTCTGTAGTTCAAGGCTTGTGATTTAAACTGAGGATACAGTATCAGACTGACAAACCCAGGTAAAGTGGATGATCTATAGGAAAATGCAAGAAGCAAAATACCCCCTCAAGATAAACAGTTATGTTCATGCAGGTAATAGATATGAGATAAACACTGTAATTACTACTCTTTTTCCCCACATGATGTCAAGTAGAATCTACAATAGTACCTGACAGATGCTGTTTCACCCACGGAAATGTTTGTGCTGCCCTCAAGTGCAAACTTTCATGAAGACTCAATGCTACCTTCCTGTTAAGCCTCACCTGGTAGCCACATCGACAGAGTCCACATCATTTCCATAGATCAAAGGGTTGAATTCTGTGGAGGGAGTAGACTGCAAATCATTCTGTGGTCTTCCCAGCAGCAGAGGCACCTCCTGCCCCTCATGAAACTTCTCTAGATTAAGAATGGGCTGAGTATTCAGGCTCATGCTGGCCAGGGCCTATTGAAGGATATTATTCACACATTCAGCAAGAACAGTTATTTAAGGAACAAAAGATCAGAGCTACCCTGCCCTCTAGGCAATTGCAACAATTATGCATGCTCCATTAATTTGCCTTAAACCACCTCCACGCTGAGTCAACAAGTATCTCCAGGCCCTCCTTTATACTGATTGTCAAAATGATCTCCTCAAGGCTGAAACAGTCCTGGAGCCAGTCAAGGAGTAGCACAGAATTCCACTTTGCACAGAATGAAACTTTGCTAGATCATTCATGACATGAAAACCGATAGTCCTAACTGGACCACTAGTGGTATGGCACTGCAAAACTCTACTGCTTGTAGAGTTATTTCCATGTGTAATTTGAATACATCTTGGGAACTAGAGGCCTTGAAACTTGCCCTTAAAGGTGGCTATTCAACCAGTAATTTGATACTCCAGGAAAATGTGGAGACACAAAATGTGTCTACACCAACATCTGCTTGTATCCCTGAAAACTTCCTCTTTCCATTTGAATGAAGTCCTCATCTGTCCGTAAAGCTACCTCTTCAACCCTCATAAAGTCTTCAAGGAGCAGCACAAATGGTGAATCAGTCCTGGACACCCAGACCTATCATAAATCTTCCTCATTTTTCCCATTTGCCCACTGAGGCTTCATCTTTTAATTTAAAAAATAAATAAATATATAAAACGAAAACAAAGAAACAAACGAACCAAAAAAACTCCAAAGGAAAAGGGTAAAATGGAAAATTCAGGGGAAAAGAATAAAATAAAGAACCTTGTTGTCAGGAGTGAGCAGCTTTTTCTGAGTGATTGCAGTCATGCTAACCAGACACTGGAGGCAAGATGGAAGATCATATGATAACACCACAGCAGCCCATCAGAGCCAAGACGAACACATGACCACAGAGAAACAGATGGAAGGAAAAAAAATATCTATTACTACCAAATATCACAAATGAGAGGAAAACAAAAGGGACCACAAAATAGACACATCTTAGGAAGGAGGTATAACTGCCCCACCCCCAGACATTCATATCTGGTCACTTTGGAAACTGGCAAGCCTGTTGTCCTTAATGATGCAGCTGAGAACCTTCTACAGCAGTTTAAAAGCAGATATCCTGAAATTCATTTATGGACTCTAAGACCCAAAGGCACACAGAAGTGTTAACCTTAGTAATGTGGGCCACAGTTTGTCTACTTTGTACCAGCAGCACTCCTTTGCCAATGGCAAACCCTTAATGACGATGTCCACAGACATACACAGGGGATATAAGCTGAATTTGGGTGAACACTGAGAATTTTAAATATGTCTTCAAAACAATTTCAATTTGTTCTTCTGATACTTGAGTTTTCCTTTGCACTAGTGAGAAAGTTTTGCTAAATAGTGCCTGAAATTGCAAGGGGGTGAGGCAGCAGAGGGGGGAAGGTTGATCTAACAAAACTCCAGGCAACACATCACTTCCATCTGTGCTGACAGCAGGTACTGGGATATCAGAGAGGTTACACACTTTGCTCTCCTGGTCTATGAGGAAAGAGAAAGAGCAAACCTCATCACATTAGTAACACACTTTACCTTTAGATACTGCATGCAGCGTGCATAAGGAAAACAGAAATAAAGAGATAAAACCTGCTTGACACGATCAGCCAGGATGACCCAAGCTGATAAATGGCTTAGCAGGACCTGAGAGGAGAGACTGACACTTCACACACAGATCTGTGAATGGAGGGGAAACAAAGATGATCATAGCTTGATGGACCAAGTCAAAGTTTAAAGCCCACATGGCAAACGTAAAGGAGGAATCTGGAACTTTCTGCATTGAATGGAGACAAGCTAGCCCCAAACGACAGTAAAAGTAAGAAACCATCTGTTGTGTACAGGGACATTTCAGCTCTACATTCACTGACTTGTATCCTTATCCACTATAGCAGAAGAGCTGGGCAACACTACATATGCTACATTCTACTGAATCTGAGTCCTTTCCCCAAAGTGCATATTACCTGTTTCAGATGCTTTTTCAGCTCTGAAGCTTCTGGTTCTGGCAGTGCTGGCAAAGATTCTGCATTTGTGGGAACAATCACCTGGAATTAAGCACAACAACAGACTAAAAATTCCCCAACAGTAGTCATTTCCAAAACAGAATCCCCTGAATCTCCAGCACTCCAGACACCAAGGAATAAAAGACACAAAAGTAAAATAAGTATTAAATAAACCCTAGGATCTCAGACACAGACACCTCCTTTCACTTCTTTATGGTTGTTATTGTTTAAAATATAACAAACAGTGGAGCTACTTTATCATTTACCACAAAAACGAGAAGTTTGAATCAACCCACACTTTCCATTGAGTAAATGATGTTATACACATTTTCCTTGAATTAGCCTTGCTCATACCCTTGTAGAAAGTGAGATACATAGCCCCACATAAATCATGACAACCAAAGCTGTGGGAAGGCTCTTAAGAGACTGGGTTTCTTAGGTAGGGTTATAAGACACAGTCTGACAATTAGTCTGTAAGAAAGTTCTATCATTTGCTTGAGGTTTTACCTTCTAATGATATAGCCAGATCAATTAACTTCAAAAGGATGCCTAGTGCAAAAGACATGGGGACCTTGAGACACAACAAGGAACAGAATCCTGAAGTTTAAGATGGGAGTGGCAAAGGCAGAGGCCAGGCATTACTAAATTCTCAGTGGGTACACTGGTGACAGTACACAGTTCCTGGAAACAAAGAAACAAGTTCTTATGGGTGCCACTTACCCTGTTGGTATCCAGGTCAATAAGCCATACATCATCAGGCATTTTAAAATCCAGTTTGTAAAGGAAGAAACTTGCTGGAACACCAATGATATAAGGTGTAGGGGCTAGAAGCAACTGAGAGAAAGACAGATTTTACTAAGGACAAGATCTGCATTTGATATCATCATGTTCTTCCCAAGTATTTATTTATTGACTACAGTATGTTTATAGCAGAGTAGACAACACAAAAGGCATTGATAAATAAGTAAATAATACCATACAATGGAAGCATAAAAAGAAAAGAAAAAGGAAAATATAATTTAAAAAAAACTCCTACTCAGAAAGCCTCAATTTTCATCTAGGAGAAAACACATTTCCATCTCTCATGCTCCACGTCCCACTCCCACCCAGGATGTAATTTATATGGCTACATGGTCCTTTGGAAACAGCTTGCCATGTCTGTAATGGTCAAAAAAACCCCAAAAATATTCAGAGTAAGAGCTTAAGTTGAAAAGCAAGAAGTCATGGATGAATAGATCCTCAGCTCAGACTGAGTCTGTGCCATTGTAAATAGGCACATACAAGGAGTTTACCCTTATGCTTGTAGTGTTAATTTGGTTCCAAAATAATAACATCTCTAAGAAGTACAAGATAAGACACATTTTTTCAGATGTATGTAGAAAAACTATGGAGAAATTCAGGTTGCTTCTGACAAGGCAATGAGCACAGGAAAAAGGTTTAAATCAACCAGGCATGTAGCAGCTAGAGACCAGTGGCTTGGGAGGCTAATTTGTTCTATTAATCTAGAACTGTTGGTCACCTCCAAGAAGTGGTACAAGAACAAACCTCAGCATCAGTTGCAAGATAGCACTGAAGTAGTAAGATGGCCTGAATTCCATCATTCCAAGCAGAATAATGAGCTCCTGCAAAGAGCTGACTATTGGCAAAACCCAGGCTCCCAGCTGAAGTAACACAACTCTTCATATTTCTGAGACTGAGGGCAATAGTTTCTGAACTCTCAACCAAAGAGCCCTAAAGCATCCTTAAATATTACTCTGGACCCTCCTCAACAAACTTTAATACTCAGTTTAGAGGGGTAAAGGGGTAAATATCATCATAATAATGTCGATCTATGGTCATTTAGTCCATTGTTTGTGAACTATTGCTTTGAATTGCTCTATTCACTGAGCGTGCTCCAAAAATGTTCTACATAAGTGGTGTTACCTATGTCACACTCAAGCAATGTTCTTTGCAAGGCAGGCTTTGATACAATCTCTGAGAGGATGGTGAACAAAAAAAGGACTACAACTATATGAGTTTTAGACATCATAGAAACAACTATTGTGAAAGACCAATAAAGGAAAAATATGTACCTGTTCTGCAGAGGCCATGCAGGTGGGGAGCAGAGGGATCACTGGGAACATGTACTCTAACGGGTAGATCATGGCCACAAAGGCCATCACAGACATTGAAAGTGCATTATAATCTCGGGACTGCAATACAACCTGCAACCAAAGGAACTCCCATTAGCAGTGCAGCAACCATTCACTTCTAATACTCCCCTCAGGTGTATACAAAGACCACAAATTTTATGATCTCTGCAGACTCAAATTCGATGGCTGTGAATTGGGTAACCCTCCATTAATCTGTCTGAAAACAAGCTTCAGGTGTTTTTTTGAGTGAGAACAGAACTTTTCAAAACAGGAACCTCAGAAGGAGCTGTTTATTCCCCTCATCCTCCACAGACAAAATTCATTCCAGGCAGTGCAGAGAGACAGCTGTTCTACACATCCAGCCCACCCTGGTTTTGAAGAGGGCAGAACTTCCTACATACTCACCAAGACCAACTCTTCCCTTCTTACCTTGTGCTCCAGAAGGATGCAGGTTAGCACCTGGAGGCAGGCATCCACTCCCAACAACTCCAAAGGCAGATGTAATGGAAAATCCACCAAAGTGAAGCGGGATGGATCAGGAAGAGCAAAGGTCAAAGCTGGCTGCAACTCGTGTGGCAAGACTTCCACATCCACCCGCTTCTGCCCAGCAACGGGCATGGGGGAGCGGAGCAGCCGGTATATCCAGGCCTCAATCTCCCGCAGGTCGTGAAGCAACACGCTGGACTTCTCTTCTACCAGGAGGGAGCCCGTGAAAATCCGCCACATTGTATCCCTGGACAGGGAGAACCAAGGTTAACTCTCTGAGAACTTCACTCCACAGCCATTCCACAAGGCTCTTCCAGAGAAAGGGTAGATCCACCAAGGACTGAAAGAGGCAACTAACAAACGTTTGATCACACAAAGGAATGGAAGACAGGCATTTAAGCTTACTGACACAACCCACAATGTGAGGAAGAATAAATCTTTCTGTGGCAGGAATCAACACAAGTATGTCACTTCAGACTTCATTCACAGATTTAAGGGACTCAACCAGGTCCAGATCTCTGAAGAACTCTCATCACCCTCACACCTGAAATCCAGTGGGTACACAGGGTATTCTTCTATCTCATCCAGAACTGTAGCAGACTGACTGTAGGACTCTGCTTCTAGCAGTCTACAAACCTTTGCAAGAATAGAAATTAAACCTGAGATAATAAAAATATGCCACATGCAAGATCTCCCGGATGTTTTGGTATGATAGAATATCCTTCATCATTCTGTCCTAAATTGCACTGTATCGTTCTTAAGAGCTGAATAACCCATGGGAAAAAATGGATCTATTTCAGCTAAATCTCTGAAAGCTGTGTAGAAAACATTTAGGTACCTTAGCAAAATAAGCAGCAAGTTTTCCACACCCTAAATTGGCAATCTGCAAACCAGACAAGCTGGCCAAAAAGCATGTACAGCATTGCTAAGGGCCTTCAGAGCTTCAAAACTGGGTCTGACAAGGAAAGCACAGAGTCTTGTCCACTTCAGCCCTTTATCCTGCAGCATAGTGAAGGCTGCAAACCTTCTGTATTCATTCTCCAAATAACTTCAGCCTGATAAATATCTTGAGTTACTGTAACAGATCCCTTAGAAAGCTATGGGTTCAAATTAGAGGTTCTATCTTACAGTTCACAACTTTAAAAAAAATAATGAAAAGGAAAAAAGATTATGACACTGGAAGCTTCACAAAGAATAATTAGAGACATTTGTACGGCTCAAAATAAGGACAATTTGAGATTATGCTGAGTACATGATACATGAACTGTGATGCTTCTCATCCTCCACTCGTCCTTCAGCTACTTGTCATGCACAAGACATTAGGCTGCTTAGAGGTGTGCTCCACCTTTTGCCAGCTGTAAGGATTCAGTTTCACCTTTACTGTGCCACATCAAAACTATTCTACTTTTCCAGGTCACCACGAGGAAACTACACGGTAATTCAAACCTGCTGCTTTACTATTCCCCGACCTGTATGCTCAACATTCCTTCTCTTGCCATCCTCAAGTGGTAAATCTGCTAACGCAGGAATCAGTCATAATAGCCCAGAACCCTCTCCTAGAACTATTCCAGGGCAGTAGCCCAAGAAGTAGGCCACTGCTCTATGAATAGGACACATTTTCCATTTCATGAAAAATGTAAAGAGCTTATAAAGATAAAAATTATAATAATTATAATCCTGTCATTTTTTGCTTTTGACAAGTTTAATTTAGAGTGTACGAAGCTACTTAACTCAAATTATGTACTATCTCACAGTCCTGTCCCTCAAACTGTTGAGATAATCCTCTGCTTCTCCAGAGATTCATTTCATACCTTTTCTATTCAGTTAGCACATTGGAAATGAAAACACCATCCTGGAATGAAGGTGTCAGGCACAGTAGCACAGACACACATGCTTGACAGAAATACATAAAAACACTGTTCCTTCCATACCCTACAGTACAGCTGCTTTGTTACATACTCAACACTATAACAGCAGATACTGTTAAGATTACTACCTTATATTAAATATACACCAAGTTCCTGTCTATTTGCTGTTACCAACAACCATTCCCATGTTTCCTAGACAACGACTTTGTTTTCTACCTTTCCTCCCTCTCTCCTTCAAATATTGTACTTTGACCTATTTCAGCTGATCCTGCTTCTCTAGTCTTTTCTCTCTCCCACACTGAAGTACAGACTGTTTCATAAGCTTGTTAAGCACGTTTTCATAATTTCCCTCCTGCCCCAAATGGAAATTCTCTTATTTCTTGGCCGCTTCTAATTTCCCAGAGAATCAGTCCTTACATATACTGCCACAGAGCTTAAATGCCAAAGCCACAGTAACAGCATCAGCACTCAGCTTCAGTCATCAGAAGGGTAGTGCCTCCTTCAGTGCATCAAGAATGAAAATCATAGCAGATTACAGAATCAGAGAGAGAAGTTTTGAAGAAATTGCTATAAAAATTTCCTTTTCCTACTGTGAACCTGGATTAATACAGTGGAAAAGGCCAACCCTCGGTGTTTGGCTGCTTCTGCAGCCACAACTGCAGCCACAATTCATCATGCAAATAAATTGCAGCACTGAACACAAGCAGGAGGAAAAAGTTCGTTCCTCTCACGTACCTCTGCACCCCACGTGGAATCCCCAACTTCTTGCCCAACAGTCTCTCACTACAGCAGTCCACGAGTCTCTTGAGGGTGTACAGACACTCACGGAAGGTGGAAAAGAAGGGATAATGACTAAGGATGCAGAGGGAAGTCAGAGTGCTGTTCCGAGAGCGATGGCTGCCTTTGGCCAGGCGCTTACTGCGCGGAGATCGATTCACGTCAGGGGTGGACTCTGCACTGGGAGCCTGCAGGGAAGAACCGCTCTCTGAACTCTCAGTGCCCCCTTCCTCTTGGGCTGCTGATGCATCCCCAGATTTAGGGACCTTCTGTCCCTCTCGAGCTCGATGTCCCCCTGTGCCTTCTCCCTTCTCCTTGGGCACTCGCTTCTGGAAGGAGCGGTAGAAGTTGACGCAGATGCCATAGCGAGTGACGCCCGTATCCTTGTCCGTGAGGGTGAAGACGAAGGAAGTGTCATCACGGAAGCTCATGCGCCTCTGCCGCACGCTCAGGCATCCTTCAGGCTGGCAGAAGAACACGACGTCGGGCGGGAGAGGAAAGTCTGCGTGGTCTTCCAGAGGGTAACGCCGCAGCAGCTCAGGAGTCTGAGCAACACTGTCGCTGCTCGGGTGCCTGCAAAAGAGGCAAACAAAAAAACCCGTACGTAGTTGACTAATAATAAATATTTTTGGGAACTTTCTACTAACGTGGCAGGAGCCTGTGAACTCAGCTTCACCTTTGTTTCCTCTCTTCCCTACTATCCAGGGAAAGTGCAGCTTCTCAGTCACCAGCCACAAAGCTCACTCAATAGCACAAGGCAGAAAGGTTAAGTAAAGAAGTCTAAGTCTATACAATCACAAGCAAGGAGCCTGCTCAAATCCAATTGAGAAAAGGCCTTCCAGGAATATGCTGCTCCCAGGAGAACGTTGTGTTGTCATGTTGCTCTGACTTTGACTTTCAAAATTAATTTAACTGCACAGGTCTCTGGGCAACACTTCAGTAGGAAACATATTGTCCCTCTCCAAATACACAGTCAAGAGGAAAAGCTCCTAGATTTCGGCCATTTATGAAGATGAAAAATTAAATGAGAAAATCCAGTATCAATGTTTTCAAAAAGCAGGAATTTATAAGGAAAGAACTAAGATGAACAGTGGAGTGACATGGACCTCCTACTAAAAACACTTTCATTAAAAAGTTCTAGCAGCCACACAAACATATGTGTTTGACTTTCAGATTAGGATTTAAAGTGTAATTTATATAAAAACTCTATGGTAACATGCACAGCTATTTACCACTGTGACTCACTAATCTTTGCACCACAAATCACTACAGAAACATGAAGACAGAAAGGCAATACTGTTGTTTCCTAATTTTCCACTAGATTCTTTCAAGATATTATGCTTTTGCCTATTCAAAAATACAAATGACACTTGTTTTTCTCATATAAGAGAAGTGAAAAAACCTCAAACAAGTAGTAATAGAATGTTAATAATTTACAAAAGGAAATCACTGGTGTAAATAGCTCTGCTGACTAATTTTCCCAAACCAATATTTTATTTAAAACCAGTAAAAATGCTTTCATAATAAAACTGGTAACAATATTTATACTGACTATATAGTTAGACACTGAAATACTGAATGAAAAAAAAGAAACACTAAAATGCTTTTATACATTAATGGACACAACTAATGCATCATCTGCTGAAAAAGAAATGTCAAATAATGCTGGTTCTGTTTAGAGAGTCTATTAAGCAGCAAATGGTCCAAAAAATGACATCAACAAAATACGAGTGCATGTATCACCACTTCATGGCTTTGCTGTAATATAAGCTACAAGGACAGAGTTTCCTCAGACACTGAAAAAGTTTCAACCTAACAGTTCCAAAAAGCATTGCAATTTGTGCACAGTGGATAACAAGATGTAACAGTAAAGATAATGGAGCCCCTAAGGGCTTTGTAGGAGAAGCTACTTCAGTCAGCTCCATCTCTCATCACAGGCATTTACCTGTGATGAGTTTCCTCATCAGGAACCTTCATTACCTATGATGAAGTTCCAAATGAGACAGCACCTCTGAGCAGTAGCAGTCTAACCAGCATGGGCTGGCAAAAAGCAAGAGAACTGTAGGAGTCCAGAAGTGATAGTAGCAAATTTCTAAGTGAGAACATCAGACACTCTAAGCTTCACTGGAGGAGGCAGTTAACATTTCTCCCTTCTCTTCCTAGTTGGTGACACACATACAGAAAATTTGTTGTTTTTCTAGAGACAGTAAGAAGTATTAAACTATTACAGTATTCTGTCCATAAAATACAATAACTTAGTCAGGATTATGTAATTTTCTCCACTCAGCCTATTTAAATATTGCTTTCAAAGTATTCTGAAAAGAAAGCAAGAGGTACAGCAACAGGCTGATGCACATGAACCGCTGATATTTAGAAATGAAAGCAAAGTAGACTTTGGGATATACCCATTACACAGAATTTGCAGAAAGCTGCAGCATAAACTTTGAATAAGGAAAAAAATAACATTTACTGAGCACCTATATGTTTGACAAACACAGCACATCAACCCTACATTTCATACGTGCTTTAAGTAAATATCCATAACATTTTATCCATTAATAAGACTTTAAAACCAGAAAGCTTTAATTTTAAAATTAAAGTCATTCCCATGAGGATAAGTAAGTATTAAGAGGGAGAAACAGCAAGTAAAGCAAGTTCCAGATTTTATTTAAACTGAGTCTACAGACTACATTTCAAAAGCTAGAGAAGTAGTATTATTCTTCTACTACTAGTACATTACTAGTAATAAAACTAGTAGAAGACTTGTATTTTACTTGCATTTAGCTTTCAATGCTTTCAACTTTTGAATTCCTCTGTCCTGATGCCAACAGAAGCAAAGTTCAGACACACAGACTCCCAGAGAGTGACAGATAAATTAGCTTTTGTTAGTCACCCTTTGCAGACCCTTGAAAAGGAGTCTAAAGACCAGAAGCTAAAAAACTCTGACTGCACTAGTATCTTTCAAGAAGTGCCCTGGCTCAAGTAGGTGCTCCCCTTAGGGGAGCATTCTGCACACATTTCACACAGCACTTCCTGAGCATCGGGCAAGGCTTCATCAGTGGATGCAAGGCTATTTATCCCCACTCTACTGCCCAAGCAAAAGTTCTGCTGAGACTGTTTCACCTTACCTGGCTCCAATGATCACAAGATAGTCAAGGAGCCGAGAGCAGATTTTCTTTTTCTGCACCATTGTCCTTGATGCCCCTCCCTATGTCATCTCCAGGAACTTCTGTTCATTGATCCAGTGGTCAGTTATCCCATCAGCTGTGATCGCTGCCTTGGGGAACAGAATCTGTTTGGAACTGTCTGCCAAGTCCAATCTATAACCAAGAAAAAAAAGAGTGTCAAAAGCACAACCAGGAATATCCACACATACAAGCAACTTAATGACCTTAATTATATTCCCAAAAAGCCTCAACGTTCTGTGCGGTCATGGTCACCCACAGATCTCTATGAGTATAAAACCACAGCCATATGTCCACAAAAGCAGAGAGATGAAAAACACACAAAAAATTACAAGAGTATCTCAAGAACTGGTGGTTGGAGTCAATCATCTTAGAGGTCTTTTCCAGTGTAAATGATTCTATGATTCTCTCCTAAGGGAGAACACAGACAAAGAAAGCTGCCTACCACTGGCAAAAAGCTACTCATTAAATGGTTTGTGTGTTGCTTAGGAAAATCCCTAAGATCCCAAGAGTGCTAGGGAAGGGAGCTTCAACTGGCAAGACTGAAGGAAAAAAATCCCGACAACCTGAACTGTAGCTGTGGGATAAACAGAACAACTAACGAAGGGGTAACACCAGAAACCCAATTTGATAAAATGCATCCCCACCATCCCAAACCTGCAAATGGCTGTCAGCAGGAATGGTCTCCAAAATTCCCCAAAACTGTGATCTCTAACACTTTTTCTGTGAGGATACAGAACTGCAGTTCTACAGAATTGCAGTCTGTAATAGCAAAAGTGCATCTCGTAAATCATACTGGGATTTTCCCTTACTTCATTCAGTTTTGATAATCTTGTTTGACTTCACTCCTTACTCCTGATACCCATGCCTCCTGCAGCTAATTTATTTGAGTGTTTCATGATAGAAAGATCCTCTTGGTAAAACTGAGATTTTACTGCAGCATTTTTACTTGTCAATAATTATGCCTAATAGATATCCAGAAAATAATTCTTTCCAATCCCACCATTCATAGTTCATAAAATTCATGGAAGAACTGGGAGAAAAATAAAGTTTTAAAAAGTAATACAGTTCCACATTATAGTGTTCCCTACAGTGTTTGAAACCAACCTGAAAACAGAAACTTGCTGAAATTGAAAGGTCTCAGAACTCTAAAAATCAAAGATGCTCAGAGTATTGTAGAAGTTTACAGAGCATTCCAATGAAATTTTTAATAAGTTATTTTATGTTTAAAAAATTCAATTCATTATTTTCTGGGACATATTCAGAAAAAGGTTTCCATTTCAGTTCATGTTTACATCCTAAGGCCATCACAGAATTATTATTATTATTGTACTATAGTCTTTCAGTTCTGCAGCATAAATGTTTAGATTTTATTTGTATAAAAGCATAACATCTTTAGTAACAACCTGTAAATCTCAGCAAAATCAGGTCATTTTCTTGATGTTTCCCTCATTACTTCATAATTGCCAGTATCTCAGAATCACATTCAAAGTCCAGAAATATATCTGTTTTTTTTCCCAGTCCTTCACACTGCAAGAACAGAGCAGGGAAATTTTATTCATTAGCCCTCCAAATGGCAGTAAGAACACAAAAACATTACAACAGTAAGAACACAAAAGCACATATGCAATTTCTAAAAAAGGAAAATCATGCTAGTCAGTAAGTACTAATTAAGGAATAATAAAATGAAAGAAACTTTAACCCTCATGCATAAAAAATCCCATATTTTGTGAAACTTTGTGTTATGTTTTTAGTAGATCCTCACTTACAGCACTATGAATTATCTTCTCTCAGTAGCAATACTTTTGTAAATTATCTTCTCTGAAGAAGAGGAAAAATACAGACACAGGAAACAAAGTTTCTGTTTCTACATTTTAATGACATTATTGAAAACATTGTAGAATTTGTCCTGGAAAAGCTCTTGATCCTTGATATCCTGCAAATATCTTGGCACAGAAAAATTCAAGAGGAACAATTTGAAGTTGGGATATCAAGTGGTCTTTTTGTCTCCAGTTTGGAGAACTACTTTATCTGCTTTCTTTCCAAATGGCTTTACCCAGAACTCTTTAAGGAACAAACTGCTCAGTCACAGACAGGGCCATAGCAATAAGTCATCACAATGCAACCTAGAAGCATGACTTCGAGGGAATTCTGCTACTTAGTGGTAACCAAAGATGTTTTTCCTCAAAAACAGAAGCCACCCAACCCCTCAGTGAAGGTGAAGAAGATACACTGCATTTGTCTTATGACTGCAATTCCTTACACATATTTCCCACAGCTCTGCAAAGGAGTTAGCAAGGCATGCATTATGAAGGTCTCAGAAACCATGAAATTACAAAAATATCTGAACAGACTGAATGACTGAAGCCACATTCCACTGACATCAGACACTGAAGTTTCTGTCAGTTTTTATAGAAAAAGATCTAAGCACTTTCCATGATTTCTGCTTTCTATTTCAACACAAGTACAAGGGAGACCAGACTGATGCAGATGTTGTTCCAGGGCTTCCAGAGCCACCTTTACAACACCTTTACCTTTACCTTTAACAACACAACAGTTACACTGAGACAGAAGAGGACAAAGGCGTTTTTGGGGAAGATGATTTGTTGTTGCGTTGGAGCAAGAGGTAGAAGAATTAGAACCAACTGCAGGTTTTTTGCCTTCCTCTCTTCAGTCTCCAGCTTCTTCAGAGATCTAGCAATGGCTGATGACAGCACTTAGAAGAGCATTGCATCAGCATTTGTTGGAACTCATCTTCCTACTCCTGCTTGGAATCAGACACCACAGTTGATGATCTGTGTAAGGCAACACAAACAGGCATCCCAGTCCTGCCTCCCCCTCCCTATCTGCCAAAAGCTTGCTTTCAGGCCAGTGTCATCTCTCCTCTGTGCTGGCAGAAGAGTTTGTGCAGATACAGGGCAAAACAGACTGTGGAATTGATATGGACTAAACCTAACACCCTCCCTTCTTTTCCCTCACCACTTTTGTTTTTATGAGGTTAATTTTTTTTACTTGGTTCACCAAGTGGCCCCACAAATGCTTCTGCGGGCACCAAGAAAAGGTAGGAGAACACAGTTAAGGGAATCTGGAAGACTTGACTGAACACAGTGATCACAGAACTACAGACAGCACCTGGACAAGCAATACAGAGGTAAAGTAGTTTCTTTCTAAGAGATTTCCTGTCACCCTTCCAATACCTCTTAGATTTCAGAGACTAAGTACATTAGGACAGAAATAGATCAAACAACCAAGACATACTTCAGTTTTTCCTCTTTCATGATGGAATTTGGATCTGAACCAAGAGATTATCTTGACTCTGAGATGGTACAGGCTTTGACATATCAATGTCAAAACCTCTTCTCTCTCTCAAACTGCTTTAACTTTAGATTGCTTTTTCTGAAATGGTCTTGTGCAGTGTCTTTTCTCTTTGCAAACACATTGGAACCAGCCCTTTGAAGGCTGAATCCACAAGCGGCATCTGAGAGGAGACTTTCTATAACTTCAACTCTAGAAAAGGAGAAAAATAGAGAAGTGAAGGTTCACCACAGAAACATACTGCACGAACAGATCACGTCTCAGACAACACTAAACTGAAATAAGCACTTATATGGATGGTGAACGGGTTGGTGAGAACTAACACTACCCACACACTGTAGCAGCTGTCAGCAGTGCTCACTAGTAAAAGTTGGCACTGTAGCCTAGGCACAAAGACAAAAGGCAAGAACCAGCACAAAACCACGGCTTACCAGTAATTCAAGACATGAAAAAAGTGTTCAGAACAACAAACACTTCTATTATTGGCATTACTCTGCATTTCAAAATTCCCCCACACCCACATTTTAGGTTGTAGCCCAACTTCTTAGAGAACAATCTGCATGGTATTCTGCAGTTTAAAGTCCTCCCAGAAATGGAAGTCTATAAAAACAAACACAGACACTCATGAAAAGCACCACAGCACGTGATGGATAGGACAGCATCAAAGATCCACAGCAGACTTTTCATCAGTTTAGAGTCATCTTTGTCAGAGCCATGCCCTGCATTAGTCCCAAAAGACATGAGTTGTGCAGCAACCCTATTTCATTTATCCCTTGGAGTCCTCAATCTTTGTTAAGAGTCTTCTCATTAGAGACACAAATCTAGAAGAACCAAGCAATTTAGTCAAAGAATAACTTCAATATAACAAACAAATGCAATTTGTATTACAGTATGGGCTCTGGCAGAGATGGAGGTCATTTTCCCCACAGCAGCCCTCTCAGTGATGAGCTGTGTACTGGTAACTGGAATGATGCTGGTAACAAATCAGTGTTTTGGCTACTGCTGAGCAGTGTTGGCACAGCATCAAGGCTGCCTCTCCAACATCTTCCCCCCAGCAGAGCTAGGGAGTATGCAAAGTCTTGGGGAGGGGATATAGCCAGGACAGCTGACCCAAACCGACCCAAGGATATCCTATATGACATCTGCTCAGGATAAAACCTAAGAGAGAGGAGGAGAAAGGCAGAGAATCCATTATTTGAAACATTTATAATCTGGAGCAACCACTAAGCCTACTGAAGCTCAGCATCCCAGGAAATGGCTGGACAGCACTCACTTCTGGGAAGCAGATAATAAAATTTCTTGGGCTTCTTTGCTTCCATGAATGCAATCTTTGCTTTATATTAAACTGCCTTTACTTTGACCCACAATGTTTTTCCATCTTATTTTCTTCCCCCTGTCCTGCTGAGGAGGGGTGTGATAGAGTGGCTTGGTGGATAAGTGGCATCCAGCCAAGGTCAACCCACCACGCTCACCTGCAGCTGTTTTCCTCACACAGAGGCTTCCAGCTCTGATGGGCCAGGCTTACATGAACTGCATGATGCCCAGCAGATATTTACATCATTGCTTGCAAAAATGGTATGAAGACAGCAGATTAATTTACAACAGGAAGGTGCTAAGCCCTGCTTTCCTTACAACTCTTCCATGCTTTAAGATGGTACCAGAAAGGCTTCTCTTTCCATTATCTCCAGCTTTTACCTGGTAAAAGGATCATACTGCACAGTTCACCAATGCATGGATACCTTTAGAATATAAATCAGCATCATAAAATTCAATTTGCACACTGGCTGAATAAAGAGCATACATGGATCATGGATTGTAAGAGAAAAAAGAGGAAATTGTGAAGGAGACAGAACAAATTACAGGATAGAAACCACATAAATTACAGTTCACTGAAATTTCACCTTGTGAAAGACCAAATCTCCAGTCACACCCAAAAGGAACTAAATTTTTAGTTTCCTTGGAACATCCTGAATTTCTATTTACTCTCAGCCAAGACAGTCTGTACTGAGTTCAGCTCTAATAGCCACTATGCCTGACCTTAGTGCATTGTTTTCTGGGAACTCAAGACTCACCAATCGAACTAAACTGAAAGCTGAAACAAACACAAATAGGGCCAGAAGTTTCAATGCCCACTTTTGGGTTGATTTATGTTTCTTTTTCTCACATCACACACCTTGACCTATCTGCTAAGCTATGAGAAATAGGTGTGAGTACCGCAGGACCAGCCAACCTCACCTGCATGGGCAGGAACTCCATTTGACTCCCTGCTGAACTGGAAACAACATGGTTTGAGGCACAGTATGAACTGTTCATGGTAGCTTTGACCCATCTTTAGACATTTTAATGATATTTATGGAATCTTTACCACTGAAATTTCGGTTAGTTCTTCTTCCAAGTGTGTTTCAAATGATCCCAGACATTATCTCTGATATAGCACATGCTATTTTTGCTCATACTAAGCTTGTAAAGAAGCAGACAGGCAGCCCTCTTTTCACATGAGCCATTTTTCATTTCTTCTGCTTAACAACTATATAAAACACTGCTAATAGTTTTATACTTTAAAATATGCAACATTCTAGGAAACTCATTATTGCTATTATCCAGATAGTACAGTGTTTCTGCTAACACAAGAAACACAGACAATAGCAGAGATGAGAACACCTCCCCTCCTCCAGAACTTGACAGAACATGGAACAATTTCTAAAATCTGACCTGGATGGACTTGCTATACTGGTGCAGCTGCTTTGTGTGTTACCATGCACACTGGCAAGGCAGCAGTGCATGCCAACACTGTGACTCCTAAGAAGATACTTTCACTTCGGAGGAAAAAAAAAGGGCATTTTCAAAAATTGCAAGCATACCTAAACAGACAATGACATATTTATCTAGTATGGCTAATCTATAACATAGGTGTGGTTCTGCAAAATGCCTAGGGGATAGTTCCAAGCATAAGAAATCACCCAGTAGAGAACAGGACTGCAGGCAAATTCTAAAAGCATCCACCCTGGACCACATCCCTCACTTCAATCAATAAGAGTTGCTTACAGGTAAAATAGCAGATGCATCCCAACTATTTCCACTATTCATCTATCAATAAATTTTGAGGGAAAGGACAGAACAAACCAGATTAAAGAAAATTAAAGAATGAATGGGGAAAACAGGTTTTCGTAATACAAGAAGACTAGTTTTGAAGGCCTTCTCAATAATCACAACAATTTAAAGATTCCTTCCTTTCCTACTAAATAATATTATCTCTTTGCCTTCTGAAAACAGGACCGAGACAGCCAAGCATCTTCAGCCTCTACATTAGTTTTCGAGAGCAAAGTGGAAGTAACATGGGCAGGGGTGCTGACAGATAGACTGAAAATGACCAGAATTAGTCCACAAACAGAAGTATCATGCCACACAGATGGGAACCTTTTTGCAGCATCATGGAGTGAAGCTGGACTGATTCAGGTTCCCGGTTGCTATAGTGACAGATTTCCCCGTCCTCGCCATATGTTGGCCCTTCAGTATTGCTTCCTCTCTCCCCTCTGCTGCAGCCAAGAGCTCGGCTAGAGCAGCCTGCTGTACATGCGAGATCACGCAGTCACCACACATGCACATGCTGTGAAACCAGACCCACAGGTAATCTGATTCAGATCAATCACCATAGCAACCCAATCTTTAAGTCCCTAGATTTTAGCCTGTCAGGTATATTTATAGAGCAGCTGCAGCGCTCCACCCCCTCTGCTCCACCACCAAAGCTCCCAGCACTGCCCACACCACCAACAAGCTTCACCCAGACACACAAGGACTGCTTGGAGTCAGCACTGAAACAGAGCCCTCCTGGCACCTGCAGCCCCAGGCCAGATGACAGCGCAGTATCTGCAACATGCTAAATGCCTCCCAGTCCATGAGCTTTCCATATCCACAAGTACTACAAATATCAGGAGTCGTTCTTCCCCAAGGAAAGCTGAGTACCAACCACAGCTGCCTAAATCCACTTATCCAGGTACCCAAAGGATGCTTCCACAGACACGCAGGGCTGGCACAAGAAGAACGTGCAGAGTGTGCTAACACCAACACACAATCCTAACTGGAACTTGCAGGCAGCAGCAAAGGCAAAGGAGTGGTTCCAGCAGCACCTGCCCCACAGAGCCACAGCTGCACCCACCAGGAGGTACCTGAAAGCCATGAAGAAAAATCAAGACCAGGGCTTGAATGAGCAACAAGAGATAAGCATGTGAGGAAGAACGGTATGCAAATACTGTTATCCATTTGATTCCATTACACTCTTGGGGAAAACCATCAACAATAAACCAATGCAGGAAAAGCACACCCCTTTATAGTACTCCACTTCCTAACAGGAAGGAGATGGCAGGTTCTAGCCTCAGCCACAGGACATCTCATACGCTTCAATTTAGGTTAAGGATCTTATTCTCCTCCCCTCCTTTATGTGTGAAATGTCTCTCTTGTGATCCTTCCCGGGCAGGATCATTGTGCAGGGCACCACTCACTACAGAATCATAGAATAAATTCTGCCATAAAAACCCTCTGCCAATCTGGCCAGTTCTCCTGCTCTACACTGTTTGAATTTAAATTCATCTCTTATTCAAAAATAATCTCTGGAGATTTGCATGACAGAACAGTAACACAAGGCCATCTCTTTTGAAGTCTGTCCTTTTTTGCCCCTCTTTGTGAAACATCACCATCACAAAATACGAGAGCCTTCTCATTTTCTCTACCTCATCAACTTTTCACTGACCCTCAAATCTGCACTCATACATTTTGCAAGGAGTGGGGGTGGAAGGAAGAAAGGGCAAACCAAAATTCACACAATGCCTCCAAGCTGAATTAGCCTCACACCACCTGCAACCACTATACCATTACATTCTTTTCCAAACCAAAACTGCTTTTAGCTTGAGCTTTGAGCTGAGAAATGTTGGTGCTGCTTCAGAGAGCAGCCTAAACCCCAGTACCCACAAGATGCTTCCATTCCCAGCCCTCTGCCCAGTTCCCATTTGAGCAGTAGGCCACAGTTCCCATAATGCAGGCACCAGAAGGTTTCTTCCAAAAGCCAAATAGTGTAAATGTACAGCTATAAAAAAATTAACAAGAAAACAACAAGGCATGTGACATTTGAGAGAACTGCTGGATGCAGCTGCAACTGCTAAATTATTCACTGCTTTCCCTTGCCATGGCGCCTCCCCCAGCCACAGTGAGCAGCTCTGGGCCAGGAGACATCACTCACAACATCACCACCACCACCACATACAGGCACATTCAACTCTTTCCTGGAAATCAGGCACACAGACAAAGGGGATCCCAACAATAAATTACAGCCTTTTGTAAGACAGAGGAGGGGGAATGCTCACAACCAGTGTGGAAACACTCAAACATTGTTCAGGATAATGTGAACCAGAAAATAAAGTACTTTAAATAATCCAGTCATTTGGCTGCTGTTAGCATCTCAGAACTCAGAGCCCCGTATCTGTTTTGCCTTGTGTATTAGAAGCACTCAGCCTGTCTCCCCACGTGTGCCACCTGCTTGTTATTCCTTCCCTCCACACACCTTCTCTTCAACACTGGGAGATCAAAAATTCCTACTCTCAAACCGATCCTACTATTAATTTTGGAGATAAATCATAGTACCAGCTGGCCAAAACTGAAAGGAAATAAAGGAGACAAGCCCATTTTCTCTCTACAAGAGCTCTGGGGTGTGAGAAGCGTGTTTGGCAGACTCACCCACACGTAAACATTGGGGGAAGCAAGCTCAGAGTGAAGAAGGGACAGGAACCGCCTCAAGCACTGCTGGAGCCAGCAAATGACAGAGCAAGGGCTCCCGAGGGGTCTCCTAGACACTGGCAGTGGCAGCAACCACGGCAAAGGAAGGAGGGGAAACATAACCCTGCTGGGTCTGTCCTCAGAGTACTAACCAGAGAGAGACCAGGTGGCCTGGGGGACAGAAGCAGCGTGCCCAGCTCGTGGCTCCAGCAGAGAGTTTAACTGCTTATCAAGAGGAAACAGACACGGCAGCAGAGTGGCTCAGCGTTTGTGGCAGCAGCAAATTTTGGTGTATGCTGGTTTTGATTCTTAATTATCTGTACCACAAAAAGCTCTCCTCTCCTCCCACCAGCTGATGACATGGAAACAGGCAGAGGCACAACTCCTCACCTCCTGTCACAAGGGCCTTTCCAGATACCCAGGCAAGCAGAGATCCAGGGAAGCTGGTGTCAAAGGTAAAAGCAAGAACATGATCAAAAGTTTTACACTGACATTGGGAAATTCAGTTAGGCTATAATGGCAAGCAGGACACAACCAGGGCACTGATCTTGCAGATGTGACAAAGTAACAGGATATGAATAAAAGGCTGCTCTGCTCACAAGATAACACACAGTTCCTGGAGGTCATCAGACAACAAATTTGACAGTAACACATCTTTGTCCCTTGTATAAAAAAGTGAACGTTATTCCCTGATCCTCACAACTGTTTAGAGATTAGTTACAAACAAAACAAGAAGGTGGTATCTGACAAACTGGATACATCAAAGGCAAACATGAGGACCAGCTCTGTTTCAAGAAATGTTGCTGCTTTGAAATAATGAAAGCTGTAGAAGAAACAGAACACCACAAAACCTTGCTCCTTGCTGCTACACTGATGCATTATTTCTCACAGCAACCCAGAAACCCAAGAGTCTCTCATTTAACTGCAGTTGTCTGGGATCACAGCACGAGAACAGCCTCAGCTTAGGTAATTTAGGCATATGCAAGCAGCACCTCTTATTTTTAAATCCCTGCAAGGGTCCTGCTAGTAGAAGCAATCTAAAGTGAACACAAACCTCTCACAATTCAGTGGTTTCTGGGCACCAACAGGCACAACTCCCCATCTGGGAGTTCCCCAGTGTAAAGATATTTCAGAGCTCCTGGCAGTACATGGGTCAGTTCTTCAGTTTGCTTGCTCTGGGATTTCAGCTGGTTATTCTATTTCCAAGACAGAAATCAGGAGCATGTCTGTGAACAAGCAACAGTAATTTCCATGTGGTTTTGACAGGTTTAAGAAGATCCAGTGACAGAGAATCTAACTGCTCTGGAACTATTTTCTAGCTCGAACAACAGAGCAAAGACCAGCTGAATTATACAAGTTCAGCCACAGAGAGTGAGCAGTAGGTCAATATAAGTTTTTCATAGCTCTCAAGGTATAGAAGGAAAAGAGCAAAGCATTGTCTTCAACAGAAGTATCACAATTATTCCACAGATTACAGATTATCCCACTAAAATACATTCCTTTCTAATTGATGTCTCCTGACGCTCATTTTTATTTCACTTTGTTTCTTATTAGGTCACTGACAATGCTTTTACTTCATGAAAAATCATATCTTGAGATAGATGAAAGCTCTTTAAACTGGGGACATGATATTAATTTTGCACATCAAGCTCTTTCATTCTCTTTTTCTAAATCCTTTCCTCATTGCTGCAAATCCCTAATCAGAAGCTGTATCTGTATTTTCTACCAGTGCACTGAATAACTATGTCAACTGCCTGGAAATTTAATGCAGTATATCTTAAATGCAGGCACAAGAGGGCCAAAGGACATTTCAGGACTTCATCTGAGTGGTAATATATGCATTGCCTGTCTCCAATTCCTTCCTAATGGAAAGTAAGTGAACCATTCACCTCTGTACCAAGTTTTAACATAAAAGCATCAATTACCATCTCGTGAGTATGATGGCAAATCCAGTTAAAAAACGACACTGTGAAATGATAGGGAAAACACCGTATTTTACACCATTTGTTATCCTGTCTCACATACTAATTAATACCAATTTTTCCCCAAAAAAAAGAAAGCTATTCCTCTATCAAATGTATCTGGAAAGCAGTATCAGAGAAAATCTATTAGCTGGAATGCCGTCAGTTAAAAACTTTGAAGAAATTTATTCTCTTAGAATTTAGCAGTACTTGTGAGTTTTTAATTTAATACTCAAAAATTTCATAAATATTTGGTTTTTCAACTGGCTCACCACAGAAGATATTAAATACACCAGACTGAACATCTTGACAGAGGTATGCCTGGTATATCCTGTCTATACAGAACCTGAGTATTTGATTTGGCTTGAGGTGAGAGGGGAAAAGCTATAAATTATGAGCCTCTATGCCCCTGAGCCCAAGGCAGATAAAATCAAAGCCAACACTAATTTAATTCAGGAGGATTATACGAACAAGTGTTTTAGTAAGGCCTGAAATGTACTGATGCTTCCACCATTTATACTGAACCATCAGTCCTGATGCTCTAAAACCTAAAAAGCTACTTTGGCTAGGTGGGAAAGGATTATTCTTAAAAAATCCTCAAAACTTTTACTCCTCTGACCCCAAATCCTTCTAAAACAGATAGAAGTTGGACTCAGTACTCTCAGGCACACGGGGGATGGGGCAGAGGGATGTGAAGGGCCAGGAGTTGGATTCCATGATCCTTGTGGGTCCCCAGCACATTCTGTGACTTTGTCATTCATTACATACACCACCTGTCTGCTTTCAAACAGCTACAGAATGGTACCATGGCTGAAGAGGTTTGCCCTCTAGTATATATTTATGTTTTTCCACAAAAACTTTAAACTAGGAGGTGGGTTTTTTTCCACACAGCCTTTGGTTCACCACCATTTACAGCTTTTGCATATAACACACATCCTAGAACTGTAACACATCCTAGAACTGTACCTTCGTTATGCATTTTGTATAGACAACATTCTTTCAGTGAGGACACTGTTTTCCTTTTTTTCCCCATCCAGTAAAATTAGAATTGTTTTAAAAGCAGTTAACATTGTGGAAAACAATGTAGTAGGACTCTGAAGCTTACAGCCTGAAACCTGTTAATTTGGTAAGAACACAGGAAGTCCAGACCTGTGATACAACTGCAGCACCACTGGACAGGCAGGTACAAGACCTTTTAGTGAGGACAAGGCTGTATTACTCTCCAAACAAAAGCATTCTAGAGACTTGCTGATGATTTTGCATTTTGTTAAACACACAGTCAGATACTTAACAAGTGTGCATTTAATTAAATTATATTCAAAAGCTGTGCATTTTCTTACAATGCAACAGTAAGGCAAAAATAGTATTTTATAGCTGGAATGATCTATCAGTTCAGTGTTACATAATGTGCTGTGAGGGGACGGCCAGATTAGATCCTGTAAGAACTGCATTTTAGCTATGTTGGGTGTCAAGTGCTCTCTCGGATGTGTCAGGATTGCAGCTTTTCATTAGTGCTGAAAACAGCAAGTACTTCTTGTGCCCAATCCAAAACAGTTCCCCAGGTCCAAGCAGTATAAAGTCCAAAAATAGAGACGCTTCCCAAATAACCTATATTTGGATGACTTTGCTTTCATTATGTGACCCTCATGACACCACAATAAATCCTCCCTCCCCTTGCTTCTGTCTACAAGTAGCATCCTTTTTGCAGATAAGCAATGGTGCAAGGAACACAGCAAGGACACTTGAGAGCACACCAAGAGAAATGCTGACCCAGAGTCACTCTGGACGTAGAGAAAATGGCTGGCTTGTCTAGGGAGAGCACAACATAATGTCAGAGCACAGTACTACCCCATCTCCATGGGGCTGCAAATTTATAATGCATGTTATTTTGCATATGACTGAAAACAGTGTGGTATATGGAGGAGTTCAGGGG
>JANPWX010000031.1:4261661-4293112 GCA_024734555.1 Trochalopteron elliotii
TTTCACCCTCTGTACTGAGCTACGTACTTGCTGATTTGCTAGTGGCTTCATAAGATTACAACAGAATTTGGTTATTAAAAGCTCGACATACAACTTTTTTTAATTCCTTCCAAGCTCCTAAAAGCCAGTGCACTGCACAAACAAATCCATTTACTAACAAAACCAAAACTACCAAAGTAAACACAAAATGCAACCAAAGGTAACCCACGATTTTTATTCATGTGGAGTGCAAAATAGAGAAACACTCCTTGATATTCCTCATCTATACTTTCCCACTGTAGAGGAATTGGGTTTTCAGAAATCCCTTTTCAGAAATACCCTTCCTCCCTCCCCATTGATCTGAATGCATCATAAGCAAATACAGCTGTTGAATAAGGGTACAGCCAACCAGGACCTCCCAGGATTGTAATTCAAGCACCCTAAGATTTCTCCAGCAGCCAAATCAGCAAAATTAATTTGTAATAGGTCAGGTATAGAGATTTAGGGCAGCAGGACTGAATTTCAGGCCTAGATAGCATTTTGTTAACGTAAGTACAAAGGGTCACCAATCTCATGGACCAATCTCTTCCCCCAGACCTGCTTACTTGAAGTCCATAGGCTAACCTGGGAAGCTTCTGAAAGACAAAAAATGGTTCTGTACTGATTTGCACTTTCAAAGAAAGTGAGACTGTGAAGATGTAAACAAGGAGATTGCTTAACTACATGATAATGAAAAGGGATGCACAAGGCAGAGTGTGTTCGTTTGGGCTGGTAGAGTTAATTTTCTTCATAATGACTGGAATAAGGCCATGTTTTGGATTTGTGCTGAGCACAGAGTTGACAATACAGAGACGTTTTTGTTACTGTTAAGCAGGGCTCACAGAGCCAAGGCCTTTTCTGCTTTCCATACTGCCATGATGGTGAGGAAGCTGGGGGTGCAGGGGAGGTTGAGAGGAGACACGGCCAGGACAGGTGGTCCCAGCTGACCAAAGGGATATTCCAGACCATATGGCATCATGCTCAGCATACAAAATACAGGGAAGAAGAAGGAAGAGGGGGATGGTTTGGAGTGATGATGTTTGTCTTCCCAAGTAACAATGACACATGATAAGGCTCCACTCTCCTGGAGATGGCCGAACACCTGCTTGTCCACAGGGAGCAGTGAATTAAGTCCTTGCTTTGCTCGTGTGTGTGGCTTTTGCTCTCCCTATTCAACTGTCTTCATCTCAACCCACAAGTTTTCTGGCTTTTACCCTTTCAATTCTCCCCCCCAGTCCTGCTGCTGAGGAGTGATTGTGCCAGGCTTGGTGGCTGTCTGGCTTAAACCACAATACAGAGGCAAGGAAAATCACTCTTTTCACCACTGCCATTCACAGCACTATTATAGGTTGTACCTGGAGAATCCCTCAAATTCATATGCAGTTTTCTCTTCAAATTAAGGAGATACAGCCCATAGAATATAAAGCTGGAAGTTAAGCTGCAGCTCTTCTGTTGACAGCAGGGCCCAGCCACCCTCTAATCCACCCAGCATTGATGAGCTCTTGAGCTTTGCTCATTACTCCCCCTCTCATACCCCACTCCAGTCTCCTATAAGCCTACTCCTATTCCTTCTTCCTCTGGTTCAGTAGATTCCAATTCAAATTTTATACTCCAGAGTAACATAGAGGCTTCAGCAGAACTGTGGTGTGGAACCTTGCTAAACTGACCATTGCTTTCCTTTCCCATTGAGGCAGGGGATCATCAAGCACTTAGGAAGCAGCTAATGCTGGACAGCTCTCTGCTTTCTCCCATCCTGCTGCTCCCTTTGAGGTAATGTACATGTTAACTCCTCCTGGTGTTTCACCTATGAACACATCAGAAATGAGCAGCATATCAGGGTCAGGTGAAATCCCTACTGAAATCCACTTGACAGGGGCACATTGGACTCCTCTTTCAATTTTGGTGAACCACAAAATGCAGAAAATGGAGTAGAGCACATGGAATAAAAGGGTTACATTCTGAATGCAGCTGTACAAATCAACATGAGGGGTGTATGCATAATGCATGGTCTTCATGATACACACTTAATCCACTTCACATCTTTGCCAGCTTTGGTACACAGCAAGGCACAGACCAAGCTACAAATCTCGTACTAAAGGCCAAAAGAAACTGCCTGAAGTTGCACTGCTGTTTATTTCCCACCACTTCTTGCTTCTCCCCAACACATATACTCATAATTTCTTATAATTTTTGAGGTTGTTACAGCAAGAACTTATTCCACCCTCCTCCAGTCTCATGACAGCACATCAGAGAATGTCAAAATCCTGTATTAGGCTTTATTCTTTTATATAAACATTAACATTTCTCAAACAGATTAGTTAAAAATACAGATTTAAACAAGAATTTTTGCAATTGCAATGAGTTATAAAAAACAACAGATTATTTTACAGATTGTTACAAGTGCTTTACAAAGGTGCAGAGTGAAGGCCAGTGGCAGGGGACCAACCTCAAGTGCAAAATGGACACGATACCCTCACCGCGGGCATAGCGCTCAGATACACAGCCAAAAAAAACAACAAACAAACCAAAAAACAGACAGACAAAAAAACCCCGAGCCATGTGAACCTATGCTCTTGGGATGCTCACCGGGCAAGCAAACACAAACCCCTATGACAGAGAAGACTCATGAGACCAAGCTACCAGAATACTTAAGATTACATCTCTGAGATCAGCCATAAGATGTTTTTTTCTTGGAAAATAAGGAACATGTTTTATAACAGTGTATTTCTCTTCCGTCAGACAAAATATTGCTGTAAATGCTAGAATACTTATGGATGCGGATACTTAAAACTTGGGCCATAAATCCAGTATGGATCTCACAGTGCCCGAAGTGAAGAAAGGATACAAGACCCAAGTGTCCTTCTGAAGCAGTTGGCACTCCTCATACAGGAGGGACCTCCATATCCTGTGATCATCACTGAAACCTTGAGCAAGTACCTTGGAAAGACTTTGGCAAAAGGAAGACGATGCAAGTGGATCTGATTACACCCAACATTCCTGCAGCCTGTGATCTGAGAGTTGTACAGCCCACAGCTTATGCAATGCCCACATATTTCACTAAATGCAGTGTGTCCTCTCTCCTTGGTCGATACATCTTCACACCCACCTTGGAACACATACCACATGCTCCAGATTCTTCGAAGTTTTTGAGATTCTTCCACCACACCCACCTTACCTAGGTACCAGGCCTACCCCACCTATCTTTCTTCTATTCCACCTCTAAAGATAAAATCTATGCCCTGATTTGTTTTGAACTAAAGTTGTCCAACTGTTAGCAAATCAAAGGTAAATTGAGCTGTCTGAGAACCACCATGAGATAAAACCGTGATGCATTACATAAAAAAAAAAATCCACTACTTTATGCCTGACATCTTTTTTTGATACACAATGTTCCCTACCCAGAGGACCTCCTTGTTAGACAAAGGGCACTATGCATTACAGGAATCCTTTTTCCAAAGGAGGGCCAGAATAAAGGGCAGCTCTAGAGATGAAGTCTCATAATAAAGAAATAAAAGCTACTTCTCTTGGAATCATTGTAAAGGGCAGCACATTCAAGAGATTTTATTTATAGGAAACCCAGTGAAACCCCTAGAACATCCACACTGACTTCCCTGAGCTCCTCAGATCCAGGTACACTGGGCACCCTGCAGAAGCCTTTTGAGCTGGGTTACTCTCAACAGAGAGCTTTTGGCAAGTTCCTGCAAATTCATTTTCATAATCAGCGAGAAGAGGATCAATGGGCAAACCCTCAGCATATGCTTAGAGAAGAGAAAGACTCTGAAGAAAAAGGAGTTGAGGGGCAGGGGGAAAGGTCTTCATTTCTACCGTTTTCGAATGTTTCACGTTATTCCTTTGGGGCACGGGCACTACATCGAAACCAACCCCTCCAACGGATCTACCCCAGCTGCCTCCTGCATAGTCTCATAACAACACTGAAACCCCAGGCTCATCACTCCCTGCATGCCCAGCCCAGGGTTCCGTGCTTTGGAGAGGGGAGGCTGGCTTCTCGTTAGCAAAGGCTGGGAGATGGCATTATGTCAGCATGTCAGCGCCCTGGGAGCATGCAGTCACTCATGCACATCCCAGATTTCTGAGAGCAGGGGCGGGAGTTTCTTGTCCTGCAGCCGAAGGGCAAACACCTGTTCAGAGTGGACACTGCTCAGTGTCCGAAGACTGACCAGCTTCATTAACATCCGTGGAAACATCAAGCGGTCCTGCAGGGGCAAACAGACAGCTGTTAGTAAATTCACCTAAAACTTGGTTAAAAAAAAAAAAAAAATTGCCACAACTGATGATATACTGTAAACACAAACCCTACTTCCTCTAGACCCAGCATTCTCCAGGAGGATGCAGTGTGAAAGAACACAAGTAGTACATCATGTCCCAAAACTCCAGACTTCCCATGCTGGCTAAACGATGGAACATGATACAGGACAGCAGATTGTGACAGCTCACAAACCCTGCATTTACAGCTGCTATCAAAGAGCCCAGAAGGGACAAGCGTGACAGTACAGGCAGCAAGAGACCTGTTACAGGCAGTACTGCAGGAACTCTGCCTGCATAAACACAAAATCTGCTTGAATCATCACTGGAGATGTTCTTTCTGGTCAGGTACTTACATTTGGTCTGTTGATGCAAATGTAAGAATGAAGCGCTTCCACATAGGTGTGCTGCAGCCTCTCCACCAGGGACTGATCCTGCACATTCGGTCGGTCTGCCAAAAAGCAGGTTAGAAATAAGCAGATTAGACATAAGCAGATTGCCATGAGCAGCTTCACTGGATTTAACATTTCTGTCTAGCCCCACTTCCTCCTATGGTGTCTTCCCAAAACTTCGCCTCACATTCACCCACCACAGCTGGAAGATATATCCATGACACTGTGGCAGCTGTGGAAGCTGCCTGTAACTGTTCTTTCTCAGTGATGTCTACTGCACGTGGGGAGTCCAATCTGACTCCTGCAGAGGTGGGAGGTTAGAAGGACTAAACACATTTACACAGCAATGTTTGGTCTCATGTTCCTGTCCCAGAAAAAATGCAAAGCCACCTATTCGAGAGCAAATGGCAAAGTCTCTCCAGTAGCTGAGCCAGTTAGAAAAAAGGAACAAAGGAAAAAGTCGTTAATAAGGTCACAAGACAGAAGAGGAGAGGTGGCTTCTTGGCAAAGCCTTGTCCTGGCCCGGAGTGATACTGCCTCTTGTCCACAGTATGTTTGGTTGCCCACTAGATGTCACTCGTGCTGTGGGACCTCCATCACAGAGGTGCCAAGGACATTAAGGGGACAATAAAATAGCAATTTCAAAATGAGGAAGATAAATACTGGCTGGTTTTTCTGCACACTTTTCCAGCAGTGAGGATTTCAATTTCCTCTGGAAGTGGCACTAGAAAATTCAGAATATAATGAATAATATGCTCCCTTTATCACTAGACTCTATACACGCTTTATTACTCCTTTTCTGCTGGTAACATCCCTTGACTCTACTTCATTTGCTCTCTGACTCACTGCTGCAGCTCTTCAGATCTTCCTGGCTTTTTACCTGCAGAGAAAATGTTGATGGCAATTAAAAGTGCATATTCAGCATCATTAAGCTGTAGCTCATTCATTCCCTTTGAGAACTCAAAGATGGGGTTAATGAACTCAAACTGCAGACCTGCAACAAACAAAAGAGAACGAGGTGAGGCAGTAACAATTGTCTCCCCTCTCTCCCCCTCCCTTTAATGGAAAAGGCTGCTGGAAATCCACTGCTATACACACCAGGGAGTGGGGAAGAGAGACAGGCAGGGAAAAACCCTTACATTATGCTCTAACGCATCCTCCCTTTACATCCACTACTGGATGTGAGCACCAAACAACAGTGGCTAAGGAGTCAGCTTGTAACTGTAAAATGACACTGTTTCTGGGTTTTCCTAAAGCTTTAAATGCCCCATAGCACATTACTGGGCAACAGCTAAAGGAACACAACATCAATGATCAGGTAAGTCCATCAAAACATCAGAAGGCCACAAGCACAACATTTATACTGTCCACTCTCAGGGTATCACCTCCTTGACACCCAGTAGCCTTCATGCTTTCAAAGAAAGCTTTCATTCCACAATTCAGGTTCATCTGAAGTATGTATGAGCTCAAAATATGCGGTTCCAAGAACTCTGAACTATGTCATTTCCTTCTGCTTGAAGAACTGGCAGAGCCTGACCTAGGCTTCCAATCACCTCATTTGATAAATTCAGTCAGACAGAAATGCACTGATATTTACTGCCATAACAGAGACCACTGTCAAATCAGGTCTCTTTGTGCTATGTAATCGTACTGAAAACTTCAGGCCTTTCCTCCAAAATCACATCCAAGTTTCTAATTTCCTGCATTACAAATCCATCACAGAAGGAGGAACAAAATGGAGGGAATCTTTCTGGATCCCTGTTTTTTGCCTTTTTAATAACCTGAAAAGGCTACCAGGAAAAGTGTCATAAGGAAAAGTTGTATATAAAAGCCATCCTAAGTATAAATAGCTAAATAGCTACTCAAGGAATAAAATAAAAAAATCAGCTGGAGCACAGCTAAGGGCTTGTTTTTAGAAATGCTGAAGATACACACTTCTTGTTACTTCATCTGAAATTACACACACTCATAGCTCCTGGAAAAATATACTTCAGAGATCACAATACCATAAGCTACCATATATTAGAATGATAAAATGCCAAAAGCAGTCTCTGGAGATCCTCAGTGCACAGTACAGACTTAGTATCACCTGAAATGTTATCACAGTAATGTCACATCCCAAGCATCCATCCAGATTAGCACATGTACACTTGCAAAGGACAGAAGACTGGTTTGGACTGGTGTGATCTGATACAGCTCCATCACCACACCACATCTCTACAAGCAAGGAATTTCACACCAACTGCTAAGTCCTAGGTGGACACTTGCAGCAATATTTTCATACTTTAAGAGTCCAGATTTTCCCAAGCAAACTGACACCTAGACATGAACTGATACCGTACGTTAAAAGCAAAAAAAAAAAAAAGCTTGTGGGGCTATTGGTTTGATCCTGTTCTAAACCTATCACCACAAACTACTTCCAGCTGCCCACATTAAAAAGGAAAATATAAGAACACAAAACACTGGGGAGGAAAAAACACCTGTCTAATGCACCACCTGCTTTGGCGAAGTCATCCCGATTATAGCTCAGGTCCTTAAGAAAGGTGATGCTCTCAATCTCTGGATTGTAGCGCCGAGATGTCTCCAACAACATCACCTGAAGACAAAAGATATACTCAATTTGAAAGCAGGAAGAAATGTTACATCAATGATTTGCTGACTGTTGAAGCATCTTTGGAAAAAAAAAAAAACACCAAACAAAACCTCTGCGGTTTCACTCAAAGTGCTTAAAAACTCCAAGATAAAGTCTGCTGCCATCCTTAGTGGTGTCTGCTTCTGGGAAATGGGAAATTCCTGCTTACCACTACCAAGGCACTTGCCTCATTCCCTTCCTGTATAACCAGGCACTGCAGAAGGCATCTTGCCAATATAACCTCGCACTGCAGTTAATGGTCCCACAGTGGAGGTCCTTCAGTCGCCCATCCTCAAAAAAGGGATGGAACTAGTTCTCTAGGTGGGTCACTCCAAATTCTTTAATCTCTGCTACTATGTACTGGGGTAGAGTCGAACCCTCACCTCTATGGTAGATGTCTTCAGTAAAGCAATCTGATCTTCCCTGGTGAGCTCCAGGAAGCCAGGTAATTGCTTGGCAAAGTCCACAATCTCTTGGACAGAGATAATTGCAAGTTCTGTGAAGTGAGCAAAACGCTGCTGTCTTGCTTCACGGTTATTTGGATCAGGAATCTGGGGCCATGGCTGTAGGAATGGGAAGAGACAGCATATATTTGTGAAAGATGGAGCCAAAGACAAGATGAAGAGAACAAGGAAAGAAAATGACAACTTCAGAACATCATCCTTTGCTATTTTTTACAGAGCTTTAGCCCACAGATGCAATGCCTAAAGTAACCCTGTTCTCCCAAATGTTTTACCTAAAATGCAACTCCTCAAACATCACTTTTGCTTATTGTGGCTATGCTGGTAGGGTTTTTACCGTCACTTTGAGCCTGTCTGTGAAGGAGCGCTGGTTGCACTGTTGCTGCGCGGCCACGAGCTTCTTTATCATGCTCAGCTGCTCCGGCGTCAGTTTGTGGGAAGGGCTTGGAGGATTTGGAGGGTTTGGACGCACCACAACTGTCCGAGCCTGATCGTCCTCCTGCTTCTTCAGTTTCTTCAGTCGGATCTGTTCTTCAGACAGAACATCTAAAGCAGGAATAAGCTCACGATCAATCATAGGAACACAACGGAAACCACATTAAACACGGGGTAATGTGCTGTGGATGGAGAGGCAGAGATCACAGCTGCCTGTACCAGGCACAGCAGAGTGTACAAAACACAGCCAACAGTGGTACTTGTTTCTCCCTCTATTCCCTACTTTAAGTTGTTTAATTGCCTTTCTTTTAATCATACTATCATGTAAAGTGTTCACAAAAGACAAAAGCTCCCCTCATGATGCCCTGCAGATGTCAGAAAAACAACAGTGACTCTCCCCATAAAGCAGTTTCCTAAAATGTCATGTTACAACAGGTGCTCCCTTCATAGGCCATGGTGTGTCCACCGTATTTTATATTATCCTACTGTTATGTCTTATTTTCAATCTTGTTAATTTAACAGTTTGTAGTATCATTTCACCCTCTTCAAAGGTCAGACTCAGTCCTGGGTGGAGTTTGACAGTGAAAGGATAATTTGCTATACAGGCCATCTGCAGCAAACTCTAGAGCAGTAACATACCCCAAGATGAATAATGGAAGAGTAACTTTGCATAAATGTACTGAGAACCAATCGCAGGTCCTTCAGGAATAGGGTTTCAAGTCTCCTTCAGTTGTTAAGTCAAAGTGGAGATGTTATTTGGATGTAACACTGTAAGGAACAGAACAACTCAAAGGCACCTGCTCTACAGAGAGCTGATGGGGTCCCTCTGTCAGAGGAAAGGGAAGCACATTTCTCTTGCCAAGCAGTGAAGAGGGATTTAAACTAAAGCTGCCTAGGCACAGGAACCTCAATCCCTCCCTCTCCTCTCCCAGTCCAGTTTGATGCCAGGGCCAGCAAGAGATGCCCAGAGCCTGGAGAGGGTATGCAGGTCAGCAGGAAAGCACCTGAAGAGCAGCACAATGGAATTCCTGCCACTCCATCCAGTAAGTCAGGTTCATTGGGAGCCCAAGTTAAATGTCTCTATGCAAATGCACATAGCATAGGGAATAAATAAGAAGAGTTAGAGACATGCACACACCTGCAGGGCTGTAATCATATTGGCATCACAGAGAGAGGGTGCACAGCAAGTTCGCTGGCCTGGACTTCAGGAGAGCAGACTCTGGCCTCTTCAGGGATCTGCCTGGTAGAGTACTATCAGATAAAGTGCTGGAGGGAAGAGGGGCCCAAGAAAGCTGATTAATATTCAAGGATAGCCTCCTCCAAGCTCAAGAGCGATGCATCCTTGTCTCTAAATTGGAATAGCATGGATTTGACAGATAGATCACTTGGAGGATAAAAGATTGGCTGGATGGTCATACTCAAAGAGCTGTGGCCCATGGTTCAATGACCTGGTGGAGACCACTGACGAGTGGCGTTCCCCAGGGGTTGTGTTGGGACTGGCACTGTTGAGCACCTTTGTCACTGACATGGACAGTGGCACTGAGCACACCCTCAGCAAGGCTGCTGACAGCACCAGGCTGTGTGCTGTGATTGACACTCTGGAGGGAAGGCAAGCAGAAAAGGAACTGATTGGAAAAAAAAAACCCTCTGTATCTTCAGGAACGAAGATAAATAAACAAAGCTTGAGTTTACAAACAAGACTTTAAAAGATTCTTTGGCCATTTACTTTTATGCACAGATAACACAGAAAATAAAGGAGGCAGTAATGAGGTGGGGGTTAGTCTCTCCTGCTACGACCATAGTGAGAGGACAAGAAGAAATGGCCTTAAACTGAGGGGAGATTCAGATTAGGTATTGAAAAAAAAATTCCTTGTTAGGGTGTGCATTGAAACAAGTTGCCCAGGGAGCTGATGGAGTCACCATCCCTGGGGGTGTTTAAAGGGCACCTGGATCTGTGCTCAGTGGTATGGTTTAAGGGTTACAGTCGTACTGCTGAGTAGACATTTGGACTTGATGATCTTAAAGGATTTCTTCCAACCTTGATGATTCTATGATTCTGTAGCTGCTACACAGAAAAGCAGGCCCTAAAACTGAACAAGAATATAACTGCATTTCTTAACAGAATCATGTTAAACAAAGACAAGAACTGGAGAGCCACTGTAAGCATTCTTGGGATTGGAAGGATAGAAGAAGAATATAACACAGTCAAGCTGAGAACAGCTGAGAATAACTTTTATCTCTGACTTCCAACAGGGAGGATGCGTGCACAGGTAAGTGCACCATGCACAAAATTTACAACTCTAACAGCAAAGGCATTCAGTGCAATTACCAAAATAAGTGGGATCTATAAGATTAGAGAATGCTACTTACAGTGTCAGTTTAAGGAGGGAAGTAATTGATCCAAGTAATTACAGTCCCTCCTCTTGGGACTCCAATGCACAAAAAATTTTTTTATCTGGTAACACATTACTTGGCTATTAATGAAGCTTGAAAACTGCCTATGTGCAAGCTCCTACACCACGCTAAATTCAAAGCAATCTAACTCACTTGGTTTGTCAGGAAGGAATTATTTAACCTTATGGTTCATACTGGCTTAAGAACAATAAACTGGCCATGAATAACTTCAGTCTGGGAATTAGAAGAATGTTTCCAGCAATTACTAGGGGGGAAGTTCTGGAATGACCTTCCAAGTGAAACAGCTGGAGGAAAAAGCTCTCAGTTTCTGTCAAAACTAACAAGGCAAATTTGCAGTGGGGATTACAGTTCAACAAGTATTGCCAAGTTCTTGATAATAACACCAAGATTCCTTTTGACCTAGTTTTCCTGAGCTGTATTCAACACAAAACAATGACTAAATGCAGAAACATACTGAGGCTCTCTGTATCTACCTGCAACCAAAGAGAAGCAAAGTGAACAAGTGGTCTTACTGCATTGCTTTTCAATTACCTCTGTTTCATAGCTCTTGGGAACAGGGCAATGGGATAAAGACAGTACATGTAATGTTGATACCAACGAGTAAGACAGGGATGCTGATGTGCTGTGTTTTATGCTGAAAACCTGGACAGTGTGTCTCCTAGCTCACTGGGGCTTAATTTTTGCAAAATTATGTTATGTTTCTGAAATACCCACTGTTCCTAGCTGTTCTGGGTGCTGGATGTCAGAAAAGAAGACTTCACATAGATCCAACATTAATTGAGCATTCATTCAGGCAGTCTTGATGAGCAAAGGGATGAAACCTGGATACCTTGGCCAAGGAGGGCTGTTCCGGATATGCAAGCAGAAACACTGGTGAATATTCAGAAACAGCAGCCTTATGGCTTGCGTGAGAAAAATAGCAGAGATCACTAAAGGAAGCAATGAGATCAGCTCGTGCACAAACACAGCTGCAGTACTGTGGTGCTGCCCTTGACCTCTTTTGCAAGCTCACAGTAGGAAGCAAAGAAAAGTGCCTGTTGTTCAAGGAGCACGGCGACCGATCTCACAGTCCTGGTCACAAGCCTGACGTTACTGGCACACTTTACAGCACCCTCATAAACATGTGAGTCTTTCCTCTGCTGGTACCTTCCACGAGCTCTTACAAGGAATAAAGCAGGGCTGGGGTTCTCAGCACACCAATGGTTTTCCACTAACAGCCTCACCTCCCCACATGATCCTTGCTGAGCTCTCAGTGACTTCCCACGCACATTCCAACATCCAGCCTGCACGGCTTCCACATCTCCTCAAGCACTCTCACTGCCCCCTGCCTTACAGGCATGGCCCCCAGAGCCCTCCGGTCCCGTCCCAGCCCCCGAGGCCGGTGGGTGCACTCACACTGCTCCCGCATGCCGGCCTCCTGGCACTTGCGCAGCCGGCACTCCTGGCACTTGCGGCGCATGTACATGTCCATCTCGCACTTGCCGCCGTTCTTGCAGACGTACTGCGCGCCCTTGATGACGCTGCGGCGGAAGAAGCCCTTGCAGCCTTCGCAGCTCAGCACGTTGTAGTGGAAGCCGGAGGCCTTGTCCCCGCACACGCTGCACACTTCGTTTCCCAGCATCTTAGGGGCTGGGCCCTTCTTCCGCTTCAAGGGGGGATTTTCTACCAAAACGAACGGGAGCGAGGGGAAAAAAAAAAAAAAAACAAACAAAAGAAAACCCACAGACATGAAGGAAACGTGGTGTTTGCTGCTGACTGCCCCATTCCTGACAACCAGCATCCTCGCTCAAACCCACTATCTCCCAAGCACACGGATGAAAAGATTAAGTCTCCCTTTTCACGCACATCCCTTCTGGGCAAGCAACTCTTCTGCAACAAACTTACTGACATAATCCACAAGGTTTCACCTCAACTATATAAACAAATATAGCTTCACATTTGTTCCACTCCAAAACAGAGTGAAAGAGCCAAAACATGCTCAGGCCAAGCATTCCTCTGCACTTTCCAATTACAGTTAAGTTACCAAGGTGAGAAACACCTACAAAAAAGTTGAGTTGAAATCCAAGATTGTGCAGAAAATAAATTTCTTCACAACTCACCTCCAGTTCTCTGCCATACGTATGCACAAGAATAGGGAAAAATGTTTCCTCAATTCAATAGTGACAGAAAGCTAGTGCTGAAACTGTGACCCTACAAAAACCAGACTGAGCAGACAATCCCTGTAACTGGAACACTTGGGAAAACTGTCGAGACACAAGACAGCAGCTTGTGGAGTTGGCTGCAATAAGCAGACAAGCAGTACACTTCACAAGCTCTGTGACCCTGTGGAATCCTGAAGCCATAATTTCCCCTTCAAGACGAGCATTCCCCACTCCTAAAACTGAAACACTCTCACAGTGACTGTTTACTAAAGCTTGTTGTTCTATCCCAAACATGGGGCCTTCACTACTGCTTCACATTTCAGATGGTCTTGCACAGCAGCTCCCAATTCTTCCTGTATCATTCTGACAGATTTTAATCTTATCAGTGGCTCTGCATTCTGAAAACATCCTTGGTCTGCTCCAACACATCTTACCTTAAGCACTCTAGCCAAATACTTGCCAATATTATATATGCAATCCCTCCCTATTAGCCCTCTCTCTTTTCCATCCATTTAATTCTAGCTATGTTGATATCTGATATTCTACACAGCTCATAGTGCAGGTTATTTTTCTGTATGTCAGATACAGATTCTTCTATGGCAGCAGTTATAAAGATTACAACCAGCATGTCTTGATAAATCTCCAGATTATGTTTAGATATGCCTAGAAAGCCTTTACACTGGAGTTAATGTTCAGTTTGAAGAACAAGGCTACTGCATTTCTTGATCAGCATCAGGGTTACAGTTGCATGTCTCATTTTTGTACTTACTGTTCCAATACTTGTGTTCTTACTTGTGTTTACATTTACTATTCTGCTCAAGTTCCTGGAATGCTTACCAGTTTAAGGTGAGTCTCAGATATTATTATTTGTGTTCCTCAATACAAGTTTTCAGCCACATGTACCTTGGTGTTGATTTTCAATCCCACTAACTTTACAGAGGCCTGGAGGTCACTCATTTTGGCCTGCACTTCTCATTGCAGATTGGACAGTAAGAAAATGTCATCAGAAAGGTTAAATTTCTGATATTCTCCACTCTTGTTCAACTATATTTCTCTTCACACAATATACTACTAAGTAAAAATTATGCAATGCCTACAGTTCTTTCAGAGTACTTAGTATAATAAACACATGTAATGACAGACTAACTGGTGTAACAACTTTGCTGAAGCCTCAAGTGATGTTCATATACTTCTGAGGAACAGCAGAATAATCCAATGACTGCCACATAAATCTGTCCACCTTTTGGATTTCTTAGCTGTCTTTACCCAATTACATAAACTTATTACCTTTTCTATGACTGCTTTATTGAAACAGATAGGCTTATTCTTTGATCTATGCAAATTATTTTCCATCTCTGAGCATGAAGCATTTTAGTTTTATAGATGATTAATGTTATTTTCTGTAGTCAAAGATAACAGAAATAATGTAAGATGTATAAAGCAAGCATGAATGCCACCTCTGAACCTTTAGCCTTCACTGTGGTCCTCCTTCCTTGGTAGATACCCTATTTAATAAATACTATCCACATTTTGTGTCTTTTTTCCTTACATTTTCACAAGGAAACAATCAATCACTTTTTTACAAATCCTCAAACCCATTTTAAGGACTTTTACTGGGTAATCTCATATCACCTTTTAACTACTTTGTTTCTACACTATTGATGAGTCCTCATTCCATGTTCAGATTATCTCTTCGTTTTATATCAAGATTGCCCATTGCTTCTCTGCTGAGCAAATACATCAATTTGTCATATTTCCATTAAGATGATGACCCTATGCACTTACACTTTCCTTTTTTTCCTGTTACCTGTCCAGAGATGTTATACTGTCTTCTTACAGTTTAAAAGTGTAGGACTGTGGCCATAAGCAGCAGCTTTAACTAGAGAATCTCAGTTCTATGTCTGTTACTCTTCACCCTCAGTTAACATAAGAAATACATGGAGAAACTCCTACTGTCTTCCCATTGTATGAATCTGCAAAATCCTGTAATTTCTTTGCACCACCTATCCTTGTTGGATTGTCACCTGTAGTAAAGCTTTACTGTTCAGAAGCTCTCGGTAAGACTAAAAAAAATTATTGATCTTACTGCCATGGACCTAGCCTCTAGAAGGTCAAATAATCAAAATATTCAACACATTTGTCACTTGATAAAGCCAGTCTTCAGCTATCAATAACTGACTCTATCCTTAGACATCATCTGTGAGTGCCTCAAACACAGCAGAACATGTCCTAAAATTTTGCAAAGTATCAATTCTGTTTGCAGCTGAAACAATGGAAAGCCTTAATCTTGCATGGATTTAGTGAGAATTTTTGCCTACCTGCATGCTCAGGGGGGTTCTCTGAGCCAGGGAAGAGCGGAAGCCCTTCCTCCTCCATCTCAAATACACTTGCCACCCTCTTCCCATGATCCTGTGTGTTGAGTTGAGTGGGACCCATGGAGGCCACACAGGCAGGGCTCGCTATAATCTCATCGCCGCAGCATTGTTTCTGCCAGGCAAGGGGCCACAGTCATCTGTCTTCAAAGTCCTTAGTTTCTCTCTCCTACTGAAAGTCAGGAAGTACCTGTGGAAAAAACAAACAGATGCAAAAGAGGCAAGAGTTCAACTACTGAGACTATTAACTTCCAAAATCTATTACAAGCTGTATCCCAAGATTTCGTTTCCATAATTAGCTTTGTTTTATCAATGTTTATACACTTGAAACACAATATTTTAACAAACTGTGGTAAAAGGTACAAGACCAGCATATCCAGGTGCAAAACTATTCCTTCGTTGCCAACAGATTTATCAAAGCAAGACAATTCTTCATTACTGCTAAAGCTACCAGTACACTTCATCCCTCATCTCTCCAAGTGTGTAAGAGGGAAATTCCTGGCATTATAACCAGTGGCCTTCATTAAAGCTTCCAGTAAAAAAACAGCTCAGTGCTGCCAGCTGCCCTGAATTTTGGTGCATGTATTGCAGAGCATATAGAAAATTAGAGAAGAGACTTTTCATACAATTATTTAGCAGACTACAAAACATCAAATTTCCCTCTTACTATCAGTAGCCAAAGACTGTGACAAAGGCTGATGATGCATCAAAGATAAGGGTGACAAATCCTTCCCCTTACCTACACTAAGAAATTGAAAGCCAACAATCCTCCCTATGGGAAATGGCCATGATGCCATTCTCAGGAAACGGATTCACCACCAGCCTTCTGAGGACACCCTTTTTTGGAAGCATACTCATTATACAGCCCTGACTCTGTTACAGAACCTGAAACTGGAAAGCAAATCCAACCACTTTTTCCAAAAAGCCCCACCTGCACAGAGGAGGACCCTACTCATTTGATTGCACAGATTCAGTGAAACTGATGCAAATTGCTAATGTAAACACGCCTAAGCTGATTGATGTCAGTTGATCTTAACTCAGTGATTTACCAATGCATGCTAAAGAGATTAACTGATTTAAAAAGCAACTACGTGAAAGGCCTGTACCAGTTTGAGTGATTGAGTTCAGGACTGGAAGCCTATCAGTCTCTGAAAGACAGGAGGTGACAGAAAGCTCTGAGGCAGCCCAGATGCAAGAGCATCAAGCAAGTAGAGGCATGCTTCACACACTGTAGTGCTGACCATGAAGAGGCAGAAAACCACTGTCCCAGGTCTCTTCTTCCCTCCTGGATATTTGGACCAGACCACACAACTTTTCTCAGAATGTCAAAAACAAAGATGAAAGTAATGCTTCCACAAACGAGCCCCCTCCCAGAACTCTGAAACAAGCATCAAGTATAAAAGCAAGTCACACTGTCAGGCCTGCTGAGCTCCTGTCATCTCCAATTACACTGTGGATGCAGGTGTTAAAACCCACAGGGCACATTCATTCACGTGACATTTGTAAACACAGCCTCAGACTGCATCAGGAATTCAGAGCTCCCTTCCCTGAGGGAGCTGGAAAAACAGACTGTCTAGGATAAAAGCAGTGACAGCAAATATTAAACTTAAACCTACAGACAGAAAGACGTCCTACTATGGAAGAGTACAACCTAACCAATGTGATTTCCAACCAATATGAAGAAACTCACAGTCCTCAAAGGAATAACGTGGCTACCACAATCAACTTTTTTTTAAAAAAAAAGTCTCCCCAGAAAATCTCGCAGAATCTGAAAACCTTGTGGAAGCAGCATAGAGCATCAGATGGAGATGGGAACTTTACTGTAATAAATCCAAACCCAACTTGTATTCCTAGTCCTATGTAAGCTCCTCACCAATGCTGACACAAATGTCTCTGGACATGTGTGGGCATGAAACAAGAAAGCATGAAACAAGAGTAAGCCTCTGCATCTCCACATTCCTTTAAACCACGCAAAAGACTCACTCAAAGATCAATTAATTGTGCAGAATGAATCACCAGCACTACCGCAGCAATTTTTCAAAGAAAGGGACCCATCTGAGGGACTGAGTGACAGTGCTCAGGCCCAGGCCTTCAGTTCAGTGACCCATTCTTAGTGCACCCCAGCCACAACTGAAACCTGTTCCAGAAAACAAAAGAGAAGGCTACAATCTGATGGGATTTCAAAACTGTGCGATCTGCACAACGACTGACATTGCAAGAGTGAAACTTGCTGTCAGCAAGACATCTGGAGCCCAAAGGGGAGTGCCTGAGAGACTGCAAACTACCAAGAGGGAGGGGAATATATGCACATGCAGGACACGGCAACAGAGAAGCCACTATCTGTGCTGCAGAACGACCCAGTGTGTTCCTGCTTCATGCACCAGCCTCCAACCTTCCCGAAACAGAATGGGCCAGACAGAAAAGGTTACTTGTCTTCTCTGCCCCTAAGACAGAGCATTTTTTTCTTTTGTAGGTGCAGTAACAGTTGCAGACTGTGTAAAACTGACCTGACCACAAACAGCACCACTCTGGTGCTAGGTGAAGAAGCCTACTGAGCAGTTTCCTCACAAGCACACAAGTGAGAGGTTGTATGATGAAGCCTGAGGATTAGTTTTCACAGAAATGCATGCGGATTGTTTTCACATGACTAAAAATCTTGCCAAGTTTTGTACTAATAATCATGTTATCAGAGATTCACACCTTCCAATCTGCAACACCACTTCAACAAAAATGCAGAAAGGTGATGCAAGCCATAACTGCAAGAGGGAATACTGTCTTCTTGACAGAGTCTGCTGTGCTGCCTCCCACTGTCTGTCTCAACTCCTTCAGTTTTAGAAATCGGCACTGGCCATGTGACAAAAGACAAAGCAATCACTTCTCTCAAATGCAGCATCTTGAAGAGAGTAACCTGATGAGCAGACATACCCCAGTGAGGAAACATGTAGAGATGAAAGGCTGAGGGAAACAAATTTCTTCCAGCCCTTGCCACCCATGTCTCAAATATGACACTAAACACTTCTGAAATGTGTCACCACCAGCTTCACCCTACTCCATTTCTTCCATCTCCCCTTCTTTTCTGAGAAAACAGAACAACCCAGATACTGATGGTCTCCAGGTCAGCACTCTCACAACAAAGTACTGTTTTTTTCAGAGACTAAAGATGGCAGCCCTGGCTCTTGCACCTCATGCTAAATGCCAGAAACATTCATCACTTCCTCCAGCAACAATCTCATCCCATTCCCTCAGCTGAGTCCTCTTCCCAAGCCAGCTGAAACACTTACACATTCTTCTGGAAGACTTTGAGCTGACCTGTCATCAACAGACTAAGCTACAGAATATACCAAACTATTATCCCACGTTCATTGAGGACAAGTAAAGGAGATACCATGGGGCAGCACAGAATATAGAGAAATCAAATGAGCCAAATGCAGTTACTGTGACACTTCTGCTAAACAGTGCTGTCCTCTCCCTGGTATTCTTAGTTTGGCACTTTCTGTGAGGAGTTTAAGGATCAGGAACCAGACCAGATGCAAGCACATTTCTGAAGAAACTGTACTGTGTACACATGAATAATCAGAGGAACAGTACAACAAGCCCTTTACCTCCAAATAATGGATGCTGAGAAGAAAGAGTAGCATTTTAAGAAGTTTCTTCAAGTCTCTGTGATCCTTCAAAACGGGATTTACTCATCGCAGTCCTGGCCATGTAAATTACAATATCCTACAGTTTCTGCCAAGGCAAACATTTACAGCTATGTTTCAGTTCTGTAATGAATCACAAGCAGGCACTCTGCAGAGCGTCAGCATCAGTGGAAGAGACCTCAATGTTTGTATACATACACTAACATGACTGTGCTCACTGTGTGTCAACAGTGCACCTCTCTGCACGGGCCTTAACAGGCTGCTGGTGAACAAATACATCTGACAGGAAGGGCCATCTTGCAGAGCTAACTAAAGCAGGGATATAATTCGGCATTTTGTATTCTAAGTGTGCTCTGACATGCAGCATAGATTCACACTGGCTGCTAGCATTTATCTGTGAAAGCTGGGCCCACAGCAGTGCATAATGACTTCTGCTGAAACCTAAACACACAAGTCAAACAGTGATAATGCTACCTTGGGTATCAAATGCTGGCTGTAGATCTAAAAGGCCAAGAAAAAAAATTACCAGTTAGCAGTTAGACTGAGCTTTCACAGAACTCTACAGCACCAGCAGAGAACTAAGCCCCTTGAAAGGCACCACTGCTCCAATCCCTTCAATACAGAGTAACTGTATTTTGTGACCTAATGCTTTTCCTATACTGTGTCTGGTGTAGCAGCCAGGGTATTTTAACAAATCTTCCCTAGGATACTACCTTGTAGCTGTTTCAGACAAACAGAGATTATTCCCAGCTCATCTTGGATCATTCTTCTTCCTTCCTTCTACATCGTCACATTTCTCAAGAAATGCTGAAACAGACAGCAGGTCTATGAGTGAGGCAAAAATATACATATGACATGTTTCAGTTAGGAAAAAGTCAAAAAAGACACCTTGTACCTTTCAAGACAAAAAATGAATCTGTCACTTTGAAAATGATGTAATATTACATGTGAAAATTCATGTAGAAAAATAATAACTTCAGATTGACAATGGGAGAAACAAATCACGAAAATGTAAAATGTGAAAAGTGCAACAGGATGCTGTAAAGAATGATTTTGAACAGTATGTTTACAAAGGATGGAAAAAAAAGTTTAGCAGCTCTCAGGGAACAGACTAGTTTGGTGCCCCTGCTGTAAATCCCCCTCTCAGAAAACTGCAGGGACACAGTTTGAAATTGCACTATCCACTTTTGATCTCCCAGAAGCATAAAGGCAACCACAAACTGGAAAGAGTTTGCGAGCCACTGTCAGTCCCAAGCTGATAAAGAAAAGCTCCAGCCTCCTGATTGCTTTCATTTGCTGTCCAGCTAAGCTTCAGCTGACCATGAGCAGCTGTCCAAGACTGTAGCTATGCTTTGTGTGCCTTTTAAGTTGTTGCCACCATTGACAATTATGCAGAAAAGTCCTACAAGTCACTCCCAGCTGCATTCCCGTTTCTTGCCGTAATTGCCACCTCTCCCTCCCTAACTCAGCTCCAGAGCTGCCTCCCCTTGTCCCCTGCCTTACTTTGGGTTTTACCCCTGCTGCTGACCAACTCCTTTATTACCCATAACTTTGCTGATTCCTTTGCCCAGGCATTTGTCTCTCCCTTTGAAGTGGGCTCACTGCAGCATCCAGCTCTCACTGGTTTTGTTTGGTCTTCACACAAGGCACGCTGTCTCCTACCCAGGTCAGGCATGGAAGCCACCACCAAGTTCAGAGAACAACAGCAAAAGTGACTAACAACAGGAAAGATTAAAATAACCAAATGTATGTCACTTGGTTGAAAGAGTACTGGGAAGAGATGAAAGGCATAACAATGGTTTCTTGAAAGGTGCTACTCTGAAAGACAGTACTAAAAGATCACTGAGAAAAGTCTGGCTATTTCGGAAAAACACCCTAAAGCGGAGTCCTGGGAGACTGGAAGTCTCCATAACTTTCCTTCTACAATTAGACCTTATAATTACAACTAAAATGCAAAGAGTTCTATGGACATTTATGAATCTGAACTTAATATGACTTAACTATTGTGTGAGTGAAGAGTGTCTATTATAAACAAACAATGGTAGCAACAGGAGTTCCAAGCCAGTTTCACCCTACATCAGGCAAGAAGGAATGTAGGACTGAAACAAGTGAACAAATGGGTTAGCAAAGTGAATTAGAATCCTAAGGCACAACTGCATGACCAAACACAATGCAATAAAACAGGGCAGAATAAGCCCAAAGTACTTCTGCTTTGCTCCATGTAAAAAGTCCAAACAACGAAACCTGCTCCTTGCCCATGATTGTCAGAGTACAAGATTTGTTTCCTTCCCGCAGAACCTGTGGACTCCCTAATTTTGGAAATACAGCTTCCCAAATTTTAAATCAGATGACGATGGAATGAGCTGACTCCAGTCCCACCCAGGAAACTACAGGCTCTGCGAAGCTCACCCCCAACAGCAACCGTTTTGCAAGTCAGCTCTCCTGCTCACATGCCTCATGCAGCAGCAGGTGCTCCCTGCTCTCTCACCTGCCTCTCATTATACCTTGCCTGGCAAAGGCTGAGGTTTTGTGTTTGCCCTTCCCTTCAACTCTTGGTTTCTGCCTGATCAAAGAGAGCCATGTCAACACAAGGAGCAAGAGGAAAAGAGAGCATACGTGTGACTATTTTCAGGGCGGGTAAGATCCTGCAATGGGCTGTGCCTTTATTTTTCCTTCCTCCCTCTCTCCCAACTGCCAGATGTCCTTGGTTCTGCAACTGAGCAGAGGAGAAAGGAGACAAGGTTATTTGAGTTCATTCACACTGCACACAGGGCTGCTCTCGCCTCTCTTCCTGTTTGCAAGGAAGTATTAGTCCCTCTGACAACAGGAGACAGAGACAGGCAGACAAGTGGACAGGGGAAGAGGGAGAGGAAGAGGGAAGAGAAGAGAGAGGGGAGAGGGAAACAGGGAGAGGGAGGGAGAGATTATGGTAAGAAGGTAAGACTTTTCCCAGGTTAATGAACTGGAAATGAGTAACAAGTGATATCAGGAGTGATGTAGCCACCTTGCTGCCATGAAATTCCTTTAAAAGGTCATTGACATAAGTTCCTTTGAACTCTGGAAAACAAGACAACCCTGATCTGGATAAAAAAAATCTCTAGGCCTTTCGAGGCTTTCTACTGCCACCTCAGCTTTCAAGTTTCTGGCTAACCTAGAGTATATCCACCTCAGGAATGGCCAAAACCAGGGCATGCACAGGCTTAGAGCAAGGAAGATATGACAGTAGCAGCATTCCTCCATCTTCCTCTCCCTTCCAAGCCATTCTGTAAAATGACAAGTCATCCCTCCTCAGTTGTGTCTGGCCAGGTGAGCTGTTGAAGCCAGTGTCTCAACATGGGGAGGAAACAGAGCAGAGTCACTTTAAAGGGACACCAACTTCTGCAGCACTCACAGGGATGAACACGAGCAGAACTCGCTGTTTGTAGCTGAACTGCAATAATCCCCCGTGTCTGGCCACAACTCCATCTCACTGAGAGCTCAACACCACTATCAGCACTGACCTTCAGATGACAGGAAGCACAACTGAGTCTTTGATAGGGGCTTCCTACAGGAAAAATCCCATCTGTGCTCCTCCCAGGAGGATGAAACACTCAGAGCAGCTGCCCCCTCCTGCTAGCAGAAAAGCAAAGGGCAGCTCTGTGCCACTTCTTGGGAAGTGGAAGGGAGGAAATCCAGCCTGGGTCCATGTCCACAGAATGTGTCACCATCAAATATAACAGCAATTTTTCCCTATGGAAACTCACTTTAAATTGGAAACAACACTCTTTTGCCAGTAGCACTCCCAGCAAATTTAGCTATCCTAGCAGTAAGTCTTTTTTCCCCTTGCACATTTAAACATAGCTATGCAAAAGTGGTTTTGGTTAACATGTCTGTTTTTCTTTCTAGGGCCCCTGTATTGGCTAATTCCTTCACAATTCTAACCACAGTACCAGATAACAAAAACAAACAAACAAAAAAAAAAAAAAGTAAAACCACATGTAAAAAGTGTTCAAGCAACCAACAAAACTTCCTACTATGAAACAGTCTGCTAACAAAATCCCCCTTCAGTTTGGAAAATTAAAGTTGAAGTGTCTGCAGCTCATTAATCCTGCTGCTGACCAGCTCTGACACACCCTTCACGCAGCGATAGCTCATCACATCCTACTTGAAGGCCAAAAATGCAATCTGATCCCACCACCTCGGTTTCTTTACAAATGCCACTGCATGACATCATGGAAAACACGACCACAGACTCAGTTTCTTTCTGGATGCCTTCTCTATATTTACTCAGCCATCAATATCTTGTTCTGTGCAATTATACACAGCTATGCAAAATGTAACAGTCAGGCATTCTTTGAAGCAACAGTTTTATAACCCAGAGCTTCCTTTGTCTTCCCAGAGAACAGAGTTTAAAAGAGACAAGAAGTAATAGTGTCACCAAGATCAGAAGCAATGACAATAACCAACCAGGTCCAAAAAGCTGGGTTTTTTAAAATGGGGCTTGCACAGAAGTTGGAAGGGAGCGAGGAGAATTAGAGAAGCCTCTTTCTTCAATAATTGTGGACTTTCTTGGGAGAATCACATTACAGAACAAAACTTCACCATGGATCCTACATTCCTCCTTTACGACCCTTAGTCCCACAGATGTTATAGCCCTGCTTCAGGCAAACATGAGTCTGACTCACAGCAGATTTGAGAAGTCACCCCAGCGCTATTTCCAGTCTGAAGCAAGAGATCAGAACTTTCAAAAAAAAAAAAAGAGAGAAGCAAGAATGAATACCCAAAATAACATCCTGGTAGCAAAGAAGCCAGGGAAAAAAGGGCTAAACCTAGTCCATAAGGAATAAAAGGACCAATAAGATTATCTCTAGAAAAGAGCATTGCAGGCCTTTCCTCTGCAGACAGAAAATGGTAGTTATAAATAATCCCACAGCGTACTAGGTTTTTTTCACCTGATTGTTTCCTTAAAAAATTATTTCATCTGAACTATGCACTAAGAGAACAATATTTATGATCCATGCCTATTCTAGCTAAGCACCTTTATCACCTAGAATCACAAAAGGGAAATCTCCTCAGCTCCCAAAGCAGTCTCAGTGCATCTCTTCAACACAGAACCTCAAACTGCTGTTGACTCCTCTGAGCAGGAATATGGCACAGCCCACTCACAGCATTGAGCTAATAAAACAGATAAAAGCAAAAAAGCAGCAGCTGCACCACTTTATCAGGAAGACGAGATGACAAAAGACACATAAAGCCACAGGATATATATCATGGCAAAGCCAAAAAGAGAACTTAGAAGCCCTTAACTCCTATCTCTGTCCAGACCACCCTGTCTTTCAAACTGGTCTTCTCCATCCTCTACCAGCTATGAAATTAGAGGATATGAAGAAGAGGGGCTAAAGAGGAAAGAACAGAAGGGGAGGGCTGCTTACAGTAAAATTGTTTGTTCATTTTTCTGATTTCCTTCTTTCCTCCCACCTCGAGAGTACTTCCATCAGCATGTCACACATCACCATAACTGATACAAGATTGTTTCTGGGAAACAGCCTCTTAATAATCTCTCTATATAACACTTTGTATCCAAGCACCATTCTACCCAAAAGCATCAATCAAAACAAATACTACCGCTCACAGGCACACCAGAAATACAGTACTGGATTGCAAAACAGGCAGGAAACTCATTAAGATTCCCTTCAGGGCAGTAGGGGAAAAGCACCGATTCCCATTCATAGAAGGATCATCCCTAGATGTAGCACAGAAGTCAGGAAGAAATTACAGTACTACAGAAATACCCATATAAAGAACACATCAGAGGGATACTCTTAACAGAGTTTTAAACTGCTTCAGAGTAAGTTTGACTAGTAGTCTATTTCCCCCCTCAAGCATCATCAGGGATCTATTTTGTCAGGTTTTGCTAATACTGCTCTTAGAAGAGCAGGAGGAGAGAGGCAGGGTTGCAGGTGTACATATCCAAACACAGATCAGCCAGAAGACTGCAGCAGAGCAATAGAGGAGATCAGAGGAGCTGCCAAGAAACACAGTGAAGACGGGCAGAAGGGTACAGGACTATTAAGAGCTTTGCTGCAAAGTAAACTTGCCCTGCTTTTGACTACTCTTCTGAATTCTGGCCTGTACGGGCTATTTCTCCTTTGGGGGTCATTGCAACTGAACCCTTGCAAGGTAGAGAATCAACAAAATAAGGAGGACTACTCTGAGTTTTATAAAGCCACCAAGCAGAAGCTAGGAGGGAAGGGTTAAAGGTCTGAAAATGAGAGAAAGGGATCTGTGTGACAGGAAGGGAGCATGTGAGAGGGCGTGTGACAGGCTGTGTAGCAGAATGTGTGTGTCGATCTCATTCCCTTCAAGGCTCTCAGCCAAATGTGGAGCTGAACTTTCTGCAGACTTTGTCCTGCCAAGTCATGTTCCCTTCTCACACTGCCTGACATCACCACAAATACTCAGCTCGACAACAGTGCAGAGCGGACAGAATCCACCGCTCCAAGCCCAGCCAGTGAAACGGCTGCACTCACGGCACACCCACCAGAAGGGAAAACACGGCCACCGACTCTCCTCACAGGTTGTCTCCAAGCGCCACGGAGGCCTCACCCTCATCCACACACAAAGTGCTACCAAGGTACAGAGAGCAGAGGTGGAACAGACCAGTGTTCTCCTACTGCCCCAATGACAGCACAAACCAGAAAATCTGCACAAACGCTCGAAGAGAAAAATGCAAAAGGACGTAACCATCAGACCCACCTGAGTTTGTCACAAGCATCCTGCTGCAAGGAATGCAGTCTGTTCCCAACTCTGGCACAACCTTGCCACAAGAAGGGAGCCATCATACATGGCCCATGGACAAATGAGAAGCCAGCGATCTTGCAAAAACTGATGATCCAGCAGGGTCTGCACAAAGCCAGCAAGCATTATCCTATCAGAGAACTCCTGTAACCTTGACTTCTCAGAAACAAGTGCAAATCCAAGATCAAGGCTGCAAAATGCAGCACATGTATAAGTGCGTGGGAGTAGGCAATGGGACTAAGCCAACAAGTGGCTCCATTTCTTATTTTGATCCTTCTATCAAGGAAGAAGGGTGTGGATGGCCCACTGATTCTGGGACACTGCTAAAGGCACCACCCAGAGCAAGTATCAGGGAGTAGCAGTGGAAGATGATACTGAAACAAGGGAGAACAAAGTCTGCAGTCTCTTCTTGTTTTTTTCTTCAGCCTTCACCCCCAGTCGGCTGCTTAAAAGCAGCACTTTAGAAAATGCCCTCTAAACACAACTGATAGGGAGAAAATTCATGTTTTCTTCAGGCAAAGGGTTCTTTCTCCACTCCTATTCTATTTCTACAAGAACAAACAGCAGCTTGGGAGCTTTCTGCAGACCAGCTGCCCCCTCCTACTAGCAGAAAAGCAAAGGACAGTTACCTTTTCTTCAATCCCATACAGTTCTTCAGTCCCATACAGGCCAGAAAGTTACATCCCCGCTTTTCAGATACACACTGAAAACAGAGGCTACATTGTATGATCTATAGTTATTTCATATCTTACATTTTAAATTTTTATTTTTCATTTTAAAACACTCCTCACAACAAGAGTTCCCTCTTCCTTTGCTAAGGAAGGGGTTCTGACACCTTCCTTAAAGGTGCATTAGTGCAACCTTGCCTGTCCACATGCTACACAGATCTTAAATCATATCCTTACCTACGGCTTCCTGTCCAGACATGCAGCTGCCTGAGAATGTCCATCTCACCAGCTGTAAACACAAAAGCCATCTTTTGAACTTCTTCCTACCTCTGTCACAGAAATCAGCATATTATTCCTTTCCTGCACACAACGGCCAAAGGTGGGAAGCAGTTAACCAGAAGATTAGAATCACAAAGTTGTTGTTTGAGGGCCAGGTGACAGTTGCTCCTTCTACTCCTGGAGCTCGCAGCTGGCTGAGCTGAGCTGCCCTGCCTCGGTGGCACTTCTCATGCAAGCCAATGCATGCTGCTGAGGGCTGCCCACAGGACTCTGAGTGTGCATGTGTGCCTGCATGTCCAGGCATGCACCACCACAGCAAGTCCCAAAGGCTGTTCCAGTGCAAGTTCATGTGCCCACTCAAAGCTGCATGGGAGTTTCTGCCAGCAGACGTGCAAAAAGCCACTACGTGTGCATCTCTGACTGTGAAATCCTGCAGCAAGAATCTCTGCCAAGGCATGTGGAGTCCTTTGGGGGCTGGCATGTATGTCTGCATGTATGTCCATGGTAATCAAGACATACTACAGAGCTGTTACAGAAGCCTACCTGTCCACCCTCATCTCATAAGAGCTCTAGATGAGACTACTGAAATTCCAAACATTTTCCTTTAAATGGGTTTTACACAGTTTTCAAGATTACACTTGTTAATTCATTTACTAAGATAATGGCAATTTATGATGAAGTCTAAAACAACCATCTAAACACACACAGGCCCTATTCAAGCAGGACATGGCTACTGGAGAACGTTTAAAAAGTCTAATTCCTAAACTCGAGAAAGTCACTGAGTCCACAAAACAATTCTTTCTTAAAAAGGCAGAAAAATTAGTTTCTTCAGTTCACTTATTAAATTAGTTTAGTTCACTCAAAGTTGGTAGAGGCAGCATAAAATGGGTGGGAGGTACCTCTCTCTTACAATCTCTGAATGAAAACAAGACAAGGAATGATGAGTTATGCTCATTCTAAGATCTGGAAAGAGACAATTATCAAAACCAACCAGTTCATTCTGCTACATACAGATAACACTATCCTGATAGAATCAGTTATTTAATAGCACACTCCAGCAAGCATATTTTCTGTTATGCATCCAGTGCATGATTTGTGTGATTATAATATAATTATTAAAAAGTGCATATTTGATTTGACCTTTTTATTCAAATGCAGTTTTTTACAAGTCACAAGAAAAGAAATTCACCCAGTAATTACAACTGACCATTTTGCAATGTAAACATTTACTGTGATATAATAGCATAAATAGATGTATGCAGATACACTGTATCATCCTGTTTGGCAAGAAGCAGTAATAGATGAGCCTAACTGATTAGACTAAAGCTGCCTTTTAAGAAATTATCAAATGCAAAGCAAATTTTAAATTAATTATTTAAATCACTATTCTCAATCATGATTTCTATCAGCAAGTGGGAAGCCTTGATTTAAACCAATCGACCTTGTTTGCCTCACAACTGCAGTAGGACCAGAGGGCCAACACTGCCCCACTCCCTGGAGGAAGAGAGAGCCGATACAACTTCCATGCCTTCTTGGTTTCAAAAAATTTTATGAGTATATTTGCCAATACTTTTTCAATCTTAAAACAAACTAGAAAGCCTTTTATGCCAGGAGACACCTACTCTCTTGTCAGTCATGCTTTAGCAATCAAGTCTGATACTCACCTAACATCTTATTTACATCTCAGAAAGGTTTCTATGAGTACACAATATAACCTGACTCTACAACATGGCTTTTAGATTGCTTCAATTCTCACATCCCACGAGACAGATCTCCTACTTAATCCTTACAGGCACTAGTTTGGGTCTGTTCAAAACAAGAATTAGATTTCTCATTCTCTAACATTTTCTCTTCATTTCTTCACCAACTTCCCACTAAATAAACATTCATCTTTTCCTCTTCTTAAACCTATTGGCAAGGTCTGCAATGCTCTGCTCTCCTCTGTGCACTACCTTAGTTAACCTTTGTCCTCTCCAAATAAGATTGTTAAGAGCTTGACAGTGCATACTTCAAAGTGATTTATAATATTACCCCAAAACTATGTAAATCACCTTAACACCTTTTTGACACTCCATAAAGCAAGTAATTTTGCTTTACAGGAAATCTGGTTTTGAGATGTCCAGATATAAAAGTACAAGTTACACTAGATTTAGGGGTGTCTCCCTTTCAGTGGGAGCACAAGAAAGGAATTTGTCTATGTTCCAAATATGGAAAAAAAAGTATTTGATCACAAGCAGGAAGTCACAGAACAAAACTGACACAGGAATGCTAAAGGGAGCCACTGTACCATTTCTAAGTGATATATTTTTAAGGTCTGACTGAATATGGACAGCCTCTTTTCATTTAACAATACTATACACATCTCTCAAACCTGAAGTAACTACAATGAAAATGCTAAGTCAAACATGGTACTTGTATACTAGCAGAAGTATGATCTAACGACCAAGTTTAACCTGTTTATAGCCTTAATACAGACCTGTACCTATCAGAAGGAAGCAGTCCCCTGAATTCCCTCCTAAGGTGAAGTTCCTTCACACTGAGACAGTTTCCACAGCCAAGAGAATATGACTCTGCCTTCCTGAGTTATTATGCTGTGAGGAAAACAAGTTAACACATCCTACAGATCAGCAGAACATTCTCCCCCAATGAAACGAGGTATCTTTGTACAGAATCATAAAATGGCTTCAAATGGACTTAAAAAATCAAGTGGGTTCAACGCCTACAGTCATGGGCAGGAACACCCATGACAGTGCGGGAAGACTGACTTTTCTCCGAGGCTGTCAGGTGTGTGAATCTCATTACTTGGTGGGGGAGGGAAGAGAGGGAGAGTGACAAACAATCTGATAAGCTTTCCTATTCAACATGCAAAGACCTACACATCTGCAACAATGAAATCTCCACAGCAGCTGCTTCCAGAGCAGAAAGCAGGATCATCCTTCAATGCACCCAAGACAAAGCACATTATAATCTATGCTCTTCCCTAGGCAGATGGGATCACAACTTCTGAAAAACAGCAACAATTAAAGACTTTTAAATTCAAAACCTGAAGTTTTGAAAACTGTCAGTCTTGACAGCCATACAATCACTGGCCAGATGTAATTACAAGAGACATACTTCTCAGATGCGAGACCATCACCACTTGATCTAACATTCAACAACAGCGAAACATTAATCCCTCTGCTTACTTCAGAAGAAGCATGCAGAGTTGTGAGGACTAATCCGAGAGAAAGGAAAAGAAAGTCACAGCCATCAAATGCACTTTAACACAGTGGAAACACGACTCTTCCTGCAGGAGTAAGACAGGGACAAGGCAGCAAACTGCTGCTCTGTATTTGTACGGCTGCATGCCCATCCTGCATAGCCTCCCCCTGCCTCCCTGCACAGCCAGCTGGTAAGGGAAACATGCTGACAAGGCACAGGGAGCTGCAGCAGCAGTAACTGGAAACAGCAAGCAACAGCAACCTCAGGCACACTGCCAGGACACATCGATTCTGTGATAAAAGTTTCCTGTCCCTATTTTTTTAGATTAGGCAATTTATATATATATATAGTCCCTGCTGTGGTACTTCTCCCTGCATCCCTTCACAACACGAGTAGCTGCAAGTTTCCTCTGGCAGCTACAGAACTCCCATGCAGCTCCTCAATGACCCATTTTCTGTCCTCCCTCAGGCTGTTTTCAGGTTTATTTCCTCCACGTTTTATTTTGGGGGTCTGGGAGAAAGTTGTTAAATATTTTCACCCTTTTTTTTCCTCCTGCAAAAGCTGGCCTTCCTGTATGAAAAAGGATGCATGGGCATATGCATATATGAGAAAGAAGCATCACTGCAAGTGCTAGATTTCAAAGGAGTCACACCAGGAAGCCACAGTCAGTCTGCCCTCACAAGCCTTGCAGCAGCAGTATCTTCTGGTGAACATGCCACAAGTGCAGTGGCAAAGAAGTGTAGCAAGACCAGCCTCCACAATGTGCACCACGTCCAATGCCCTCTTCCCACAGCTTAATTGATAGAAGGGTAGAGCTCAGCAACAACTGGGTGAAGTTTTCAAATAGTTTTTGTTTCCATAATTAAAATACAAGGAATGTTTTTCTACCTCAGCAAGGGGGTTATGTCTTGATTCAGACTCAATTAAAAAATCAAGCCCACCACTCAGTGAAAGAAATAAAATCCAGGTTTTCTGTTTCCTTTTGTCTGTCCTCAGGTATAGCCTTCTCTCTGATACCCAGGAACAGCAGATCAATTCCATGTACCTTGGAACAAGAAGCAGATCTGAGAGGACTCTTCCCTACAGCAAACATAACCTGCAGTCATAGCCAGAAATCGACACACAGTGATCCAAACTGTTAGTCAGAAACGTGACTCAGAGTTGGAGACTCCCTCAAAAAAGCCTTGCAGGAAGGGCCCAGCCGTCCCTTTAGGAAAAAGAAAAGAAGGGAATGAAGTTTCAGGAGCCAGAGCATTTCTCTTTCACCCGTGATCCAAGGCTTGCTTCCAGCCCATAACGAAATCCTGTCTTGACAGATCTGTGGACCTTAGCACCATAAGCGTCAGTGAAACGGGACAATGAAGAGTAACCACCAATGTAAGCAAAGTTACCTTTTAACAGCACCATGCAAACTAACACCGTACAGACAAGTTTCTGTCCTAGAAAACTCACGACCTGGGTTGATAGGATGCAACAGGTGAATGACACAGAGAACTTCAAGTCGAGCAGAGAGGAAAGCTAACAATTTACCACAAAGCAAGTAAACATCTCGTGACAGCACCTCCGGAGACAGCAGACAGAACCTGGGCTCTTCAGAGGCACGACAACAGCCACGAGAAACCGACACCGCTCCCCAGACGCCTTCGACCCCCTTAGCAAAGAGACTCCCCGGGAGCGCGACCCTGCAGTCCCCGCCGGCAGACACCGCGCACCACGGCCGGCGCTGGGCTCCGGACCCAGGCCGAGTGAGTGACCC
>JANPWX010000031.1:4298110-4321088 GCA_024734555.1 Trochalopteron elliotii
GGGGTCCGGACCGCCGGTGACGCCCGGTGCCGTTGCAGGTGGGGATGCGGCAGCAGTGGGAGCTGGGCCAGGCCCTGCGGCGGCGCTACCGAGGCTTCCTCAGCGACACGTACCGGCGGCAGGAGGTCAGTGCCAGCCCCCCCGCTCGGGGAGCGGCGCTCTCGGCCGCCCCACGGGCCAGGGCTGCGGGTGGTTCTTTTGGGAAGGGAAACGCCGGCGCCGGGACTTGTCTCCAAGTACTTTCGTTCCTTAGCCCGTTCCCACTGCAGGAAGAAGAAGAAGGGCCCAAGCACACGCTCTGTGCTGAGTTTGGCCGCGGGGCACCGATCGGCCCCGTCTAAGCGCTGTGCCTGGCAGCGGGTGCGAAGGCAAATCCAACCAGAGTTGTGAGACTGTTCGAGCCTCCCACTCTGAAGTCCAGGGAACTAAACAGCAATGTGTGTTGTAGCTGGTATTTGTATCTTACTCAAGCTTGTGAGATTATTTTTTTTTCCTGTTACAATAGTTCACAAGAATGTTGGCCCTGCCCTCCCCAGTGCACTTGAGGTACAATCTCACCAGAGCCTGTAAATATAAGTAGTAGTTACAGGCCAGCAGTGACCCTCTCATTTCCTTTCACCTGTAAAGTACTGACAGCTTCAGTTGCCCAAAGCCATTCATTCCCTTCTCCCTCATTAGGATGTTCTCACACTTTGTAATAATTCTTGAGAAACTGGTAGGTTTCTTTGGAGGAAAGTCACAGAGCCCTTGTGGAAGCAGGTACTAAGCACAGGAGAAATTATAAAAGATTAAAAAAAGTAAGGAAATCAAAAATCCTCCCAAGTATTCCTGCTAATAATCAACTCGTATTGAGTCAATTGAAACATGAACCGGTGTCCAGAGGAGAGGCTGGTTCAGAGGGAGAGCAGGCAGCCAAGGCCCTTTGTCCCACTACAGGCTCTGCACCACTTCAGGTATTTTATCTGAGCTCAATTAAGCTGATTGAATGGATGGGGCAAAGAATCTCCACACACTTTTCCTCATTTCTCCCCTTCTAGGGCTTCCCAGTAAGAACCCAGCGTGTCACAGTTCAGATTACATGCCTTCTTTGACATTTACTTCATCAACAAAACTTCCAGTATTGACTCAAACACAGATCATTTAACTATCCTCAATAGTTCCTTTCCAAATATACTTCACTCTTATACAGCTTCTGCAAGTTGAAACTGTTTTCCTTCTCTTGCTTGAGAAAGAAAAACAAACCAAGACATGTGCAAACAAAAACTGTTCTGCTAATCAAGCCTGAACCCTTGCTCAAGTTGAGCAACCTCCCTTGTAAGAAGTGTTGCCTCTGGGTGACACCATATGACCGTCTGTCACCTGACTCAGCGACAAGCTGGAGCCTGGCAAAAGAAAGGTGCTGAAGAAAGCATGTACACTCAGGGCTTAATTGCTTGGGGTTTTTATGATACTTCTAGAATTAGGTCCTTATCTTTTAAAATATTTCCTTTTTATTTCTTCAGTTACCAAGGATAAAAGCAAACCTGTCTAATGAGTACAGGGTCAGTTTTTTCAAACCACGGTTAAGAGGTAAAATTGGGCAGACACTAATTTCAGAGGAAAGACCTGTGACTGTAAAGTTTCTGAGGTACACTTCACATGAGAGAGATTATACAGAGTATATATATTTTATGTTTCTCTCCTAACATTTTTTTAAAAATCCCTATCTTTACATTATATTTCATTCTTCAGGATTTTTTTTCTTGATTTGGGTCAAACATGCTGTTTCCTGGGACATTCTTTTATGATTTCCTGTTGTTCCTCTTGTTTTATCACTGGTTTCTCTCCAGTTTCCCCTTAACTGTTTTCACTACATAGATACCAGAATACTGAAGTTTTGCCATTTTGGCCTTCTGAACATTGCTGTATTTTTCTCATTTCTCCCTTTTTCTGGCTCAGATTTCTCTCTTCTGAGCTCTAGAATGGTCAAGTCTTGCCCCATTAATCCCAAGAGTCCGCAATGATCAGATAAAATCCCTCCCTGTTTCTGTTTACTCTTCTGTTAGATCACTCTGTCTTTGTTTCTCAGATGGAAAAACTGAGGCTTGAAGAAGCCATTTCTTTTCCTGAGCACAATCATTCATTCCTAGAACTGACAACAGAATGCAGGGGTTTGCCTCAGTCCTGCTCTGCAAATATAGTGCATTTCCTATCTGTGCCTGGTTTTCTGCATCTTTGTCTTCCTCTTCTCTGACTCTGCCTCAGACTCCTTTCTGTCGCTAACCTCTGCACAGTGCACTTGGGTATCCCACTGGTCCAGACCAGACAGCTCCAGTATTAGACAGCAGATTGTCTTTACAATGTGTGTCCTTACAGTTTTGTCCAGGCCAGCATCAGCAGGCTTGTTCCCTTTGACTCCTGTTCCCCTGTTGTCCGTGAGCAGCTGCAGGGCGCTTGGCAGCGTTCCTGGGCGAGTGCTTCATCCTGTGCCTGAGTGTTGGTAATGGTGCACTGTCCCTGTCCTGGCAGATCTTCATCCGCAGCACGGACTGCGATCGGACGCTGATGAGTGCAGAGGCCAATCTAGCAGGCCTCTATCCCCCAGGAGGACAAGAGATGTTCAACCCTAACATCTCCTGGCAGCCTATCCCTGTGCACACAGTGCCTGAGTCTGACGAAAGGGTAAGTTCATCTCAAAGACATGTATTGACTACTCAGGTAGTGTAGTGTCCAAAAATATTTGCTACAGTCTTGATTCAGATTATCTGGAACTCCTGGGACTTACCTTGCCGAGCTTTCCCTATTTTCAGGAAAAGATGAGAAAAACTCAAGGGCTGGGTTCACTCAACTTGTCAGGTGCCACTCCCAAGCAGACTACACATGGTCAGGAGTATGTTGGCAGGCAGTACTTGAGGCTGTTTACAGATGCAGTCAGGGTTTCATTACAGTTGTGCATGTTTACTGCAAATTCTGTACTCCAGCATTCTTGGTGACCTGGCTGCTCTTGTCTCTGCCCAGCTACTGAAGTTCCCTCTGGCCCCTTGTCCACGGTATGAACAGCTACAGACTGAAACACGGCACTCAACAGAATATGTAAATAAGACCAAAGAGAATTGGGTAAGTGATTGTTTGCATGAGATAAGGTGGTTCTAGGCTGGTAGTTATCTCCTCTGTATAATCAGAGCTCTGAGAAAAGGGAAGGGATACCAGTGCATATAATACAGTATGAAATTAGAAAATTGAAGACCTTTCTCTTTTCTCCAACCTACAGCAATTCCTGAAGATGGTGGCAAAGGAGACTGGGATCCGGAACATCTCTCTTGAGAGTGTATGGAGTGTGTATGACACACTGTTCTGTGAAGTAAGTCTGGCCATCATCTTCCACCCACTAGAATCTGGTCTGTAGGAATCACTGGATTTGGTGAAAATTATTTTACAAAATAATCATTATTTTTCAAAATCCCATGAAACAACTTTTCACCCTACAATCAGAAGTAATGTTCTAATTTCAGAATAATAACAGTTCCTACTCACTAGAGGCATGTGCCAAGAATTACCTATTTTTGCACCCTATAACCTCCCACTCTGTAGCTCAGATATACATCATGTCAGAGTCAGAAAAAGTCCCACCTGCGTAATAAGTATCTCTTGAAAGTCACTAGAAAATGACTGCAGTCTGAAATCTTTAGATCTCTGTGGACAAGCCTAAGTCCAATAGGGTAGAAATGAGATCTCTGCAAACTGAAGAAACATTAACTTTATGATTTAAGTTGGCATCTTAATTCGGACTATTCCTGGTGCTACCTCTGTCTTTCTTTACTTTAAATCAATCACTTTTCTTTCTGTGCTTCTGTTAATGCCATATCTAAAAGAAAATAACGCTGTCCTAAGGTGAGTTCACTCACATCTGGTTTTGACCTATTTTAAGGTCCTTTGTCAAAGAAAGACTGTAGAGACAGATGTTACCCTTTACCGTTTGGGATGAGGGCACCAAACTCTATATTTGAGTTGACTTCTGTTGAAAGCACATGTCTTGAAGACTTAGACAAAATCAAAAATTGGGTTAGCTGTGCTGTGATAACGCTAAACTAAGGTCACATATCCAGGAGACTTAAAAGTTGTTACACACAAGTTTCTCGGTGTATAACTGTACAGTGTGATGAAGTAAATTAAGGACATCTCTCATGTCAAACTAGTGAATTATTTATTGAATTATGGACACAGTAAACCAAAGCATTTTGACAGTGTCACACTAATTCTATGGATGTGCAAGACTGCTTCACTCGCTGGCAGTGCTGTACAGTGGTGTGCACTGTTTTGGGAGTGTAAAAGATAAATCAGCAGGGAATTGCACTTTGCTCTGTAAAGCAGCATCTCGGGTTGCTGCAAGCTGAGATTATTCCAGTCCAGAGCTGTATTGTACTATGAAAATTTGCCCTATGTATCACAAACTTGATTTCCTGTCTTGTAACAATCACAGTGAATCAACTTCCATTGGTAACAAAATATCCTTTGGTCAGAAGGATCAAGAATTTCAGATCTTCATTTTCAGGAGTCACTTAATGAGCTTGCAGATTGGGCCTGGAAGGCCAGCTGACAACCACTATAATCCCCACGAACTTGGAGAACAGCCCACAGTCCCAAAGCAAAACCAGAAAGTTGTTAAGGAAAGACTATTTCTCACTCAGAACTGTACCCTCAGGCTGATTGCTCTCTTCAGCTCCTTTGGTCTTCCTCCTTTTTAGTAAGTCATGCAAAAAGTTCCCTGAAGAGCATTGTTTTTCTCACCTGAGCCAGTAGAGTCATTCTACTATCTGGATGGAGACAATAAAAAAGTCCAAGAAATAGCTGAACTTACTGGCCATTCCCTTTGTAAATTAATGAAGAGCTAACTAAATATTTAAGCTGCTGATGGAATTTCTCTGATCTGCTCAGACAAAATGGGCCCTTAAGGATATTCATCCTCAACTTCTGGAAGTCTAATGGGATGTGGTAAAGAAAATTGTTCTCAGTAATGATGGGAAACCACAACTGCAGTTTGTCTGCCATTATAACTAATCCTTTAATGTAATGGGTTGGTTGTAAAGCAAGTTCTTCTCTTGGTTCCCAGTTCTGGGAATTCTGGGCTCCTGGGTTTGAGTACAGGGCTTTGTCAGTGGTGCATCACACTGTTATGTCCACAGAGTACTTGCTGACTTTGTCCAGTGTCTTTCAGTGGCCCTCAGAATCCCCAGGGAAACAGATGCAGGTACACCAGAAACCCCGAGTTTGTGTTCACTCGCTTACCTGTATTTTTTTCTTTGACCACATGCCATCTGCAGGGCAGAATCAGCCACATGTAAAGTTAATGCCCTAAGATTATCATATCAATTACAACATAACCTTGCATTCCAGCTGTGCTTTCACAGAAATGTAGCTCCTAGGTGGCAATCTTTATTCTTCTCATTACTATTTTCTGAAACAACATCAAAACCCACATATGTTCTTTGTATGCAGCATAGCAGTGTGAGGTCAGAAGCACAAATAGGAATGGGGCATATTGCATATTTAAAATAGTGTAGGAAAGCAGCAGCAGTGTGGGCAGGTCTCCAGGCACCCTCCCCTTCTCTGTTTAATCTGTGACCTGTGCTACCTGCACATTTCTCTTTCTAGCAAGCACACAAAATGGATCTGCCAGGATGGGTGACTCCAGATGTCATGACTCGGTTGAAGGAACTGAAAGACTTTGGTTTTCAATTTCTGTTTGGGATCCACAATCGGGTAGAAAAAGCTCGTCTGCAAGGCGGTGAGTGCACCAGGGAGGGAACCTCGTGCTGCTCTGTCTGGCTTTTGCCTCTTACCAGCTCTTCTCTTTCCTCAGGGGTCCTGCTCGATCACATAAGGAAAAATCTAACCAAAGCAGCAAATGCTTCTGCCCATCAGAACTTAAAAGTGCTTGCCTATTCAGCGGTAAGTTAGAGCTGGGGCTGGCTTTTAGCCATCTCCTCCTGCTTACAGGGGATTCGAGCTTGGTGATAGTTTTAACCCTTTCTAGCTTCCCTACAGCCCATGCAGTGATCAGGACATGCATCTTTGCCTCTGACTGGGTGGGAGATGCACTATCTGGCATCGTTCCTCTGGGATCCCTGAGGAAAATTCCCAGTGTGTCCTTGTTCCTGTCAGCTCAGGCTCATGAGCAAGCCTGAGCTAACAGGAACTGGCAGATTTTAGGGAGCCACTACTCTATTTATTTGCTAGAGGGGTCAATGCTACTCAGATGTGGTATTTCAGAAGTGTGGATACAGTTGTCTCCCCTTTACAGCAGCCTACTGCCTGGATAGTCAAGAATCTCTTCCAAATTGCTCTCTAGAGATTAATTCTCAAAAAACGGTGCAGGATATATATGGCTGTTTCACTTCCTCCTCTTCTCTGGCACCATCACAGACCACTGTTCTAGCAGTACAGTTCCTCTCCCATTTTCCAGATGGAAGTTGCAAAGGTGACATCCCCTCAGCACTGCCTTGTCCATTACTGGTATGGTCTGAGCTGCCCTGCCACATCCCTAAGGGTGACTGATTCAGTTTTTTTCCCTCTTTCTCAGCATGACACCACACTTGTGGCACTGCAGATGGCTCTAGATGTCGACAACAAGATCCAAGCACCATACGCCTCATGTCATTTATTTGAACTGTACCAAGAGGATGATGGGTGAGGGCTGCAGTAAAGATGTCTGCTGTGATTTCACCTCAAGGGTTAGATACCTAGGCTAGGCTCCACTCTTGGAGCATGCAGTCTTGCTCCCAGTGGCAGAATCTCATGAGGAAAACTTATCACCAGAATAAAAGAAAGGATGTGCACACTGAGTTTTTGGGAAGGGATAACTTCAACTTGAGAAAAAAAACCCCATCTTGTTGTGTTTCATTTTCAGTAACTTCTCTGTGGAGATGTTTTACCGGAATGAGAGTGGGAAGGAACCCTTCCCACTGACAATCCCTGGCTGTCAGCACAAATGCCCATTGCAAAGATTCTTGGAACTTACAGATCCTGTTGTTCCCCAGGACTGGGAGCAAGAATGCAAGGTATCAAGCAGCATGCACGACACAGGTGAGCCCAGGCTTGACCAGAGTGTGGCAGAAGGGAAACATCTGGATGATACCATGCTGACCACTTATTTTCTCCCTTACAGAACTCTTTGTGGGTCTGGCTGTGTGTGGATCCATTCTCCTTCTCCTTATTATTCTCCTCCTGACTGTACTCTTTCGCATACAGTCTCAGCCCCCTGGCTACCGGCACGTTTCCAATGAAGGAGAAGAGCAGGCCTGACAGTTGCTTCAACTCCTTCCCAGGCAGTAGGAGGGAGCTGTGTTGCCCCAAAGGATGATTGGGCATCTTCAGTTACTCAGCATTCTTCTGTTTTGGCCTTTACTTCCCAGAACAAAGCTGGACTTGATTTCTGGATGCTTTCTAAAGGTGACATCCTTTAGAAAGAACTGAGAAAACGAACTGAGCTACTGTAAGGAAATGACACCTTAACTTTGAAGCCAATATACTGTGTGGTGCCCCAGTCCTCATACAACTCACCCAGTCTGGGATTCCCAACATGGCCAGTCTCAAGTTTTCCTCCTTTCAAGTGACTGCAAATGTTACCACTCACCATGACTGTGGCAGAGAAGCTTGGGCCTCCAGCAGCTGCCACATCCAGTCACATTCAGGGGTGAACCTACTTTGAGTGCTTTTCCCTCACACCATAGGTCTGCTAATGGTGGAAAGGCTGGGCCTGAGCTGAGGGTGCAGCTCACCAACAATGCATCCAGACTTATCTACTGTCCGTGCAGAGGGAACTGCTGCAGATGATGGGAGACATGTAAAGTGTTTCTTGAGGTTGCTGTCAAGTAGTTGCTGCTGGCAACTGGGTTTTTTTCCCCTCTTCACATTGTGGGTCAAGAGAGGACTGTATTGAAATCAGGACAAGACCAAAAACTTAGCAGTTTTCAATCAGTCCCAGGACTTGGCTCAGAATAGAATCAGAGTAGAACCCAAAGAAGCTCTAAGAGCTTCATGAGAGAGCAATTCCTGTGACCGAACCAAACCCACACTCAGTTTCTTGTGCAATGTTGGCTCTAGAAAGAAAAGTTGCCCTAGATAAGAAACTTGGTTTCTGTCTAAAGATCCCAAGTTAAATTTTACTTCCTACATCTGAACTTCAAGGACCTATTAAAGGGAGTATTCAGTACTCCAGGCAGTCCAAGGAAATGCTTTACTAGCAGAATCTTTTTGTGCTGTAATTCAGAGATGTAGCAGAGCTGTTTACCTAAGACTAGATTAAATGCCAAGTTCTATAGTTTTTCTTCCTATCTTCCCTACCAGATGGACAACAAACAAATATTAAGGATCAGAGTTGGCAGGTGACTGTGGATTCCTTTATTTGTCACACTTGGGCATTTTGTCCAAAGTGTGATTCTTTCTCCAGCCTGGCCTCTGCGCACTGCAGCTGCTGCAGAGACCTTCACACCAAGTGCTCACCACCTGCCTTGTAGTTTTTGGCAGAAAATGAGACACTGCAGCAGGCACCAGAAGCACAGGCTCTTCACATGGTGATATTGCACATTCACTTCCTACTTTTACTTCCCTTTCTGGTGCAGTTGCCTTCCCTTCTTGGATGCAGAAACCAGTTCTAGGTTACAAACATTTCATTTTGTTCCCCCTAAGGAGTACAGTGGGGACTTTTCTCCACACCGTAATCAGCATCTGCCAGCATGGGAACCCTAAATCAGCAGAAGCAGATTGCTGTTCTCAGCATCTTTCTCACCTTTTTGTCCTCTGAAGGACAAAACTAGGTCTCCTGCACAACAAGACAGTCATAAGGAGAAAGTTACTGCCTGTGAGAACAGGCACAAGAAAGAGGTAATAGGCAGTGCATTTAAGAGGACCAGACCTGTTATTTTTAAAGACACGGAATTTTGCACACACAGAGGAAAGGTTTCTATGATGATTTAGACATTTTGACTGTGAATGACTTTCTGTACTTGTTCCAATACATTTCATTATTAAAATCAATTTCACACTGAACTCTACTCCTCTTCTTCTCTAGGAATTCACAGGGTTAGCACTGGTGTGCTCAGTGTTGGAAAGCAGGCAGAATTTACTGCAGCATATTCCCCACAAAGGAATTCCCTGTTTCACAATCCCACACATTGCACAGGGAGTTTTGACATAAACTGGTTTTGACTGCAGCAGCTGTGCATAGATAGAGCTGATGATACATCCTGTCCACCCTGGAGGCGTTTGCTGCAGACCCAGTACCATGACAGGTACTTCTACCATGGTTGTACATCTCAAAGCCCTCCTGTAGAAAGGTCTCAAACTTCTCCCCTACAAAAGCAGTTCAGCAGTATCCTCAAAGCAGCCACTATCAAAGAATTTTAGTTTAGTACAAAATTTTATTGGTATTAATATTGCAAAACTATAAATGTGAATGTGGAGAATCTGCACAGGCCTGGAGCCCATCCCATCACATCAACCTCTGGGACAGCAGCAAGGCCCCAGGCAGCCTTGTAAACAAACTAGAAAAAGCAAAACTTAACAGTTTAACAACAGTCTTGAGATTTGGCTCTGAACAGGGGTATTTGGAAGAAATCCTCATTTCTGCTTTATAACAAACACCAAATATTCTGAAGCACATAGGCATGGGTGAAAAAAAATACCTATCATTGGCAAGAAACAGCCTAGAACTCTGAAAACAGAAACTACAGAATCAGTAGGTGCCCAGCTCCATACTGTCCTTGCAATCAATGGTAAGAGACCTCTGCCATCCTGTTCTTTGTGGTCCAGTTAAACAGCTGCAAGCAGAGAACAGGCTAACTAAGCCTGATGTCTTGACAAACACATTTACAAAGCTTGCATATGGGAGAGCTTGGTGTTTCCTAAGATAACCAAGCTATCCATGACTTCACGCCCGTGAACATTCTATCTTTCCAGGATGTCAATCCTGTTAGCAAATGGTTTCTCAACTTGGCTGAGGAGAGAGCTGAGAACAGGCTGGGGACCCTATAATGAGCTGCTCCACTGCAGACTACAGGAAATGGGACCCTCTGACCAGTGATGACAGATAGGCTGAAAGCAGTAACTTCAGCAAGATCTAGGAACATCTTTGCAGTTTTCCTAGTGCCTCAGAAAACGCGTAGTAACTCCACTTGGAGGAACCAAATACTGACACAACTTCCTAGAAAGGGAGGCCAAGAGGATCAGGGAAGCAACATCAGATCCGGGAAGGAAGGACAAAGTCTAATTCCCTGCACAGCTTACACTGCCCGTTGCCAACAACTGAGTTTGTACCCTGGGATTCAGAAAGGATCAAAATACTAAATCAGGTCTCCAGATCCGTTTCTTTTCACTTTCTTCCCTGCAGTTTACAATCACTGCTTTTTGTTTTCATCTCCTCCAGCTCCCCAGACATTAACTTAGCTTTTGAGTTTGCTTTTGCCAGGGTTTGCCTGCCTCTGCCCTCCACGTCTGGATGAACTCCAGCTTCCAATCCCCTGTTCTCTCATGGTTCAATCTCCTCATTTGTCATGGCTTTCAAAAGATGTTCATGCTTCTTGGCCGCCATCTCCTCCTGGTTCCAGATCAGAATATTAAAGCCTGAGAAGAAAAATCAAATGCTGTATATCGGAAACTCTACAGCAATCATAATACCTTCATCTATGTCACTTAAATGCCAGAAATTCAAAAGACTTTTTCTAAGGTATTTCCAAAGTACAGAGGATGCAAAAATAGTTATTGCAGATGCTGTGTCCACAGATCTAACTAAGAAATATAAGTAATTCCTAGTCTCTTCTGTCACAGGTCTAAGACCTAAATCTATAGCCAGCTAACTTAATCCCACACAACCTGCAAAAAACTGACTAAACTTGGCTCTGCAGTCAAGGAAATGAGATAAACTAAACAAGGGGAAATGGTACAGCCTAGCAGGAAAAGGCTTTCCCCCCTCCATTGTTTTCTTCTACTGCTTCATGGATGGCATGGAATAAAAAGCCAGCCCTTTTCTGGGACTAGAACCCACACATTTAGTGCCCCAGGTCCTCTTTACTTACCCATGCCAGAAGCCAGTGTGTCTCCCATAGGGTTAAATTTATTGAGCTGAAAATGAAAACACAGAGTCTGTAAGAGCATCGCTGCTTATGTAACAGTCATAAGAGCACCACAGCTTATATAACAGCAACAAACCATCTGGAAAAACCAGGGTTCCCTAAGAGTATCACAGAAACCCCACAAAGGACCATGGACTAGGCCTGCTTGAGTCAGCAGGTTTAGCTGGCAGCCATATGCCATGACAGCATGAGGGTGTCCCAGGTAAAACAGATACGGTTCTAGTCCCTAAGCCATGCCTTTCCCAGAGGCAGAGCAGTGTTGCTGACAGCCCTTTCAGCTGCAGAGCTCAACTCACCGAGATGATCCCCGAGGCGTTGGGATCGTAGATCTGACAAACCATCTCGCCGGTGTTCCCATCGAACACGTCCACAGTTCGCAGCTCGTTCAGCGTGTACCCGGGGAACTTGGGGTCTGGGTAGCGACCCACCACAATGAGGTCATAGCGAGGGTGCCACGTCGCCTGATCACAAACAGAGGCAGGGAGAGCTTAGAGAAAGGGACAGAGCCCAGCAGGGGTACAATCCAGACAACTGACACTGGGAGCACCTCTTACTATATCCTACCCACAGCCTGAGGAACTGCACCACTGGGAGTTGCAGCAGTGTAAATATCCACCCACCAGTATAGTACCTTGACCAGAAATCAGACCATTTCTGATTTGCAGACAGCTGTGAGCACCAAGCACGATGCCCCTCTTAGACTTAACTCACCTTAATAGGTGTGAGGTGCTGAAACTGCCTATGTGGATGTGGAATCAGATGCTGTGGCTTAGTCCAGTCTGAAGATGAGTAAACCCTGATTTCATTGTGCTGGTCTGTGCTCAGAAGCTTGGCACCATGTGTTGGGCTGAAGTAAGCTAGGAAAGTGGGACAATAGGGCAAACTAAAGATCACAATGTTGTGACTGACAAGAAGCATAAGTGTCACATTTCGCTGATTGAAAATCCATCACTATTTCTTTAACTGCGATGTGAATATGGCTGTGTGTCCCAACAGATAAGACTTTGACAAGACAGACTACCTGTCTCAAACTCAAAACTCTTACAAAAAGTAACCTGAAACCTACCACGTTGGGTTACTAAAGAAGAAAATTTTTTCTCATTTCAGAATCACAGAAGAAAACATTGCAAAGAAAGGAATTTGCTCATTCAAATGGAAATAGAGCAGAATAATGAGATGGACACCTGCAGTTTGGACTCCCATCAACTGGTAAAGTTGAACCCAAGAAACAGAGGTTTGAGTTCCATTTTCTGCTCTTGTTAAAAAAGATCCCCAATAAATGCAGTTTTCTAATCTCAGCCACTGCTGCTTTCAAACTCACTACTAAGGTAGTGTCACAGTTTGTATGGTAAGTCTTAAGAAGGTGCTGCAGCTGCCCTAGCCACCTCCCTGCCTCTGGCCATACACTGCCAATAGCTTCCTCGCTTTAATTAGCATGCAACTTGGAATCTGAGCAGAACGTAACACTGCCACCACAATAAAAGCTGAGCCAAGTGGACTGTCTGCAGGTATCTATGCAATGAAATCCTTAACTCACCTGCATTGACAGGTTTCTCGTGTGGAAGCAGATGAAGAAAGTTTGTTTTGTTTTTGATATTTCTGAGGTCCCAGATTTTGACTGTCTGATCCACAGATGCTGTGGCAAACATCCACTCACATCGGGAGTTAAACTCTACATGAGTCACTTTCTTCTTGTGCAATTTCAGCTTCCAGATCTGCAGCAAACAGAAAAAAATAATCAAGATCTGGAGTAAAGAAATAAAATTATAATCTACTAGTGCCCAGTAAAGAGGTCTCACATTTACAGAGTAACAAAATTTCTAAAATACACTAAGAGTGTGTTCACTGGAAACAAGAAATTAAAATAATTACCTTGGGAAATAACTATTTCATTCTTGAAAAGCTCTGATCTGTCAATTTATTACAGCTATGAGAAAAGAAAACACAATCCCAGGCCTTCATGGAGGGAAGTGTTAGTGCCACTGCACAAAGCAAGATCACATCTAGAAGACTTTAAGCAGTGCCAGCCTTTCACTTGCAGAAAGATGTAAACAAACTGGAACACGTAGAGAAAATCTGCTGCCAAGATAACAAGAAGGAAGGAACTGCTTTGTGTGGAAAACCAAAAAAACCTTGCTTTAAGTAAAAAAGGTGAGAGGAGATCTAACTGGCTTCTAGAAACGCATGAACAAAGAAACATGAGGGTAGGACAAAAATTTCAATTAACAACAACAAATGAACACAAAGCAGCCATGAATAAATTTCTATAAAAGCCAGAAGGTTATCTCTAATCTAAAGGCTGAAGCTGGCCATCCTCCCTAGAATAATTGATATCTCCCAACTGCAGAAAAGACTGTCACATTCTTTCAGGGGGAACTAAAATTAAGTCAGCAACTAACGCTGAATAAGACAAGTCACCCGGAGCAGTCCTGACTCTGCCCACTACTTTACACAGCTGCCTCTGGCCACAGCTCATTGGGTAGCAAGCTTTTACGGACATTACCCTTACATGCAGGACAGAGGGCAGTGCCAGTGTGACAGTACAGCAGGCTCTTGAAGCAGGGCCCACTCCAACTATTCTCACCTCTTTCTACTACTCCAGACTCAAAGTCTGCCTCTGCCTGCCCTCTCGCGTCCAACGGCAGGAGTGCAATTCCCATCCTAATATGCACTGCATTACTGCTCCGTGCCTTCCCCCAGGTCAGGGAACAGTGTACAGCAAAGCAGTACCTCCCAAATGACTCCCATCAGGGCACTAAGTTTCTGAAAGTGTGAAGGTTGTTGGCAGAGGGTGCTCACATCTTCAGGTTACCCTATAATTAATCACTCTGCCTAGTAGCAAATACTCTTAAGGAAGGGGTAGGACATGACAGGTTTAGAAATTATTACCATTACACTCAACAATGTAAAATGTCTACTGGGTGGCAGAAGTGGAGGATTTCTCGCCACCCAGACAATGAGTGAACTCATCCCCTGAGCAGCAAGTCACTTGCTCCTCTTTCCAGGGTCCCTGTAGAGTAGGAAAGCACATGAGCCATGAAGGTTCCTGTAGAGGAGATGCTGCATGGAGCCATACAAACCTCTTCACCAGAAGTGCTGAGCAGGACCACGTTGCCCACATTGTCACCTGTCACCACTGTATGGTAGCTTGCAGAAACGTCCACACTGCAGTACCAGCAACTAGAGGGAAAGACACAAATCAGTGCTGTTCCTACAGAAAAGTGAAGGCACTGGAGTTCTGATTCACATCTCCTCCCTGACAAGGGAGACTGCAACAGACTGTAACTGCAATCTCCTGCCTGAGTGGTGTGGGCCTGAGTATCAGGAAGAAGGACAGCTTATCAGCAATGCTTTCTGTTGGTGACTGAATGTGAAACAACTTCAAAGTCATTTTAAAGTGCTTATTAGGTGGAGCGTAACACATTGCAACAGAGGAACATAATTGAGGCTGAAGAACCACTTGGTGCTTGCACAGGAAAATACCTTGGGAAAGATCAGAACATCCTTGGGACTCCAACAAATGTGGAGAAACAGCTTTAAAAATTACTTTTTCCGCAAAACACTGAAGCAGCAGTAAAGGCTTTGGACTGAAAAGTTGCACATCAAACTGTATCACCTTCATGCTCCAGGAAACAAAACTGAATAGAAACTTATCTGATAAAAACATACATCTTTATGCCAGCTCTTCCAGGAGAAGGGCAGTGAGAATAAAGCTGGGGTCCTTTGGGAACTTGTTGCAAAAGCTTCACTTGCTTAAGATAAATCATTCTAAGAATCCAAGGCCATGGAAATTAACCTAGTGAGCCTGAAGTCTGCAAAAGGGCCACAGGGTAAACTCAATAAACTGAAACTCAGATTGTCTAAGTATGTTGTGTGGCTTTCTTTATGATACCTGAGCTTCCACTGACAAAACAGACTACTGACAACAATGAAGAGAAGAAGTTACCCTGCTCTTCTCACCTCACACTTCATAAAGTGAAAAGCCATCAGTATCTGCAAGATAGGAGATGGCATCACCAGAAAGTAACGTGGGAAGATGTGGACAGCACACTCAGCTAATGAAAAAGTGCCCTGTGGCTGCCTAGCAACCAGGACCCTGTCTTCAAGTACCCCCATGGGACCAATTCATACCAAGAGTCTCCTAACACTGGCAGAGATGAACAACACAGCATTAACCCCAAGGAACAGAGAATTAACTTTGCAGTGCCCTCTTCTCACCAAACATTATGATGCTCGTGGCCACAGTCCAGGGCACGAGAGATCACCTGCACCGCTCTGCCCTCAAGATCCTGCAGACTTAGGGTGCCATCACCTGATGCCACATAAAGCTTCTCTGCCTCATAAGGACTGAACTTGATGTCTCCGAGAGAATCTCCTGGCCCTTTCTGAAATACACACAAAGCCAACAGACATCAAGGTTAGAGTGAAAGTGAAAATCTTAATTCAACAATCACCTCTTGGTACACACTGTCAGTTTCTCTAGGTACAAGCACTGCTTTCTGGCAGAGTACATGGACAAGAACCATCTTTTTTTCTAACCTGTTTCAAATCTGAGCACATAAATTCTGAGCCTTCAAACTTTGGGCTGCAAGCCTCATTAGCAGGAAGCACTGCTGCTTCTGTTATGGAGGTAGGACTAATTTGCAGTGAACCACCTGGCTCAGACCATGCTGAGGAGATCACAAGCAACGCCAGCACCATTCCATGCATAAACCACATAAAATCTCATGACAGCCCAGTACCAAGCTTTTCTTACAGAGACTACACTGAGTAGTAGCTCCCTACAGGCTGCTTCCAGTGCTGTATCTGGTCTTTCTCAAGGTATCATCAAGCAGGAAAAGCCAAGTGCGAATCTTACTGCTAACCCCATGGCACAGGAGTCTCATGTTCTGTGTTATGTTTTATTGTTATTGTTGTTGTTTTCTCCCAGCCTGTCTACTGAGGAAAAGTGGAAACCCTACACAAAGACAGAAAAAAAAGAGACCTAGGTGGGAGTCCCCAAACTCTTTGGTACTCAAGTGCACTCAATCTACTGCTCACAGAACAACTACTTAGTAAAGTCTCACTGTAAATATTAGGTTTCAAGAAGCCAATGAAGATAAAAAAGGCCTGCCCATAGAGCCTGCCTGTCCTCACAGCAATAGAAGGAGGATGGCATGCCCTTTCAAATCCAGGCATCACTGTTGTGACAGGCATCCCACTGGGATATAAGATCCTCATGTCTCAGGGCCCAGTTTATCCCTCCTTGCTCACCCCACCAGTCATCCCAGCACCACTTGGGTTCACCTTCTGCCCAATGCTGCAGGTGAACAGCCAAATTAAAAAGTAACCACGAAAGCTGCACTCAGAAAGAATCAGATGGGGGAAAGTAATGAAGCTAATTCAAATTCTCTCACCTTCAAGCACAGAACTCAAGCAACTAACAGAAGAGCTCAGGCTTCCTTATGAGTCCACAGACAAACAAGTCTTGAGAAGATAATTCTGAGAGCTGCTTCTAGCAATTCATCTCCTCTTTTCACTCACTACTGAAGGAACCCTGACTCTTAATTTTGGTATTTTAGATAAGCATCAGAAGCTCAGTGGGATGAATTGGTGTGACCCTAATGGGAGGCACTGCTTGAAGTCAGTGGCATTTGTGCAGAAGCATGAAAAGAACTATGAATTGTCCTGTAAAAACCATCTGACAACAAGCAGCACTTCTAGCAGATGAAGAAGTTAGAAGGGCCCCAGGGCACAGAGCTTTGTGATGTGTTAAGAACAGACAACTAAGGAAATCCACTGGATCCCCACTCACTCATGCACAAAAGGAAGTAAGCAGCATCAAAGAGTCCCTCCCCCAAAGTGAAAAGATCTTTCCTACCCACTACCCCATTTCAAGGAAAAATAAAAAGAATAAGCCTCCCTGAAATTCAGAAGATAAAGGACATGTATATGGGAAAGAGGAAGCCCAGCTCTCACAGATTAGAGACAAACATCTCTCTCTCTGTTTCTCTTGCTCTCTGTAGTGCTTCTGCCAGCAGGACACAGAGGCCCAAAGCATTACTGTATTCTTACTCCCAGTCCTCGGTGCTGGTGAAGACCCGGACAGTATGGCCATTAAAATCCTGCAGGGCGGTAGTGCCGGCAACTGACGCAGTGTACAGCTGACTAGGGTTAAAAGGGTTAAACTTCATTGCTGTGATGGCCCCTCCAGCTCCCATCTACAAGGAAGGGGATGAACAAAAGAAAAATCCACTGAGTGAAGGGGAAGGAGAAAAGTGTGCTCTGTAAGTCTGCAGGCACTGCTATGTCTTTAACAGTAACAGTGAAACACACCACAGTCCTCTAAGCAGGAAAGACATCCATGTCTCCTGCATGACGGTTGTCAAAACCAGGAGCTGCCCTCCTGGAGGACAAATCTGCAATCCCTTCAGTCCCCAGGCAAGGCACTCCCTTGCTGTCTGGCACCACACCATTTACAAAAAGAGAAAGGTGACTCTGGAATTTCTGGAGGATAGACCTCTCAATGTGTATCTATCTTAACTTAGAAAGGTGATAAAAATTACAAAGTCTTTGTGAGACTGTTGGAATGGAAATGGCTGAATACAGCAATGAGGGGGTATGCCAGCTGTACGAACCATTCATTCTACCTTAGTTTCTCTCTTGAGATAAAAGCCCCTTGTTTCTCCCCAAAGATGTTTCTCCCCTTCATCATAATAAAAGGTGAGCAGAGAAAGACTGAGACCTAAACCAGACAGACCCTCTCTGCCTACTTGTTTATGGCATCACTCGAAGATAACTGTTTTGCCAGTTGCTGTATTATTTTTCCACTGAGCACACACCAAGTGTGAAGTGCTGCTTCATTATGAACTTAATCACCATGCCTCAGTTCTCCCTAGTGTTACAACAGTGTGGGACTTGGGAACAGACATGCTGATGCATCTCAATCCTACTTGTAACTGGCTATTCTGAAACATGAGACCCTTATGTGCTTCTCACAACAGACCTCAGTTTTTATCTGCAGTATTTCATAGTACTCTGGTTTTCCCTCTCACCCAGTCCTCACATACAGAGGCTTACCCCATTTATGAAGCAGGTTTTAGCAAGTACTTCACAGTCCCAAAGGATGATGTCTCCACCTTTGGAACCGACAGCGAGGGTACTGGGGTGTGTTGGGTGCCATTCCAGACACGTCACTCTCCTGTCAAAGGGACTTGCTCTTCGAAAGAGGCAGTATGAGGAAAGAGAACGCAGGAAAGCCAGCTCCAATCTCTGTTAAAAAGGTAAAGAGAATTATGACTTTGGCAAGCATCCCTGAGATTCTCTGAATCAGGAATGCTAGCAATTTCGAATTGTCATTAATGTTAGTATATTCACACAAAATTCTTCACAACAAAGCTTGCCCAGGTGGTTCCTACCTACAGATGTTACAGAAAGAATTAATTTTCAAATGAAAGGCATTCGGCTCTGCAAAACAGTAAAACATTATGCACTTGATGGATATGTCTGTGAAGAGGAAAAAAATCAACACTTAACCTGACAAGACTGGCAAAGTAGAGTGCATACAAGAACAGTATCACAAAACAGTCAGATCAGCATGCTAAAGTATCCCTGTGCAATAACTCAGCTGGGAGAGTGGGCAAGGTTAAATATGATTCAAGGAAGTACAGAATTAACAGAGGATAAAAATTGGTAGGGCTGGGTCAACCAAAAGGGAAAGCCATCTCAACTCTTGCAGTTTACAGGACTAAGAAACATAAGGGTGCACCAGACTTGGAGCCACAAACTGTTTATGTGGGGAACTTTTCAGGCTCCTGTAAGTTCCTCTGCTTATGTTGAAGATCTTTTTATGTAGGGAGCCAAGATGTCCCACAGGTCCTGAAAGAGACACTCCTCACCTGCCTGAGCTGTGCCTGCATGGAGCCTCCCAGCATTTTCTGGTAGACATAATGAACAATGCTGCATCGCCGCTCCAGCTGAGAGGAAAGGGCTCTCTTGTTTCTCATCACAAATCCATCTCCACTGCAACCTGCCAGTGAGGAAAAGAGTAAAACTTACTGATTAACAACACCTGTCATGTTCATTCACTTAACAACAGAGGAAGACACCTGCATTTGCTGCTACATCCATTAAAAGCTTCAGCCACAAGATAAAAACCTCTGAACAATTCTTACACATCTAAGGTGCAGCAGCTTCTGCAATTACGGAGTCCAGTACATCCCATAGCCCACCAGAGCTTTGTGTATGCTTCCTCTTGTTAAACCTTCCTTCTCTTTCCCAAAGATTTATCAAAGACAACAGGAAAGGAGTAAAGCAATGCCACAGGTGAGTGGTGCACCTCTTGGACAGCATACAATTTGAATGTTTTATACCCAAAACACAGTGCTGCTATCCAAAGCCCCAGCAACCTGGAAATATGCCATGGGTGGTAAGCCCCTGCATACAGAAAAGTCAAGTCACATGTGTGATCAGCAGGAACACCTGAAATTTTCCCAAGTATGGCAACATGAGCTCCCACACAGTTCCTGAAATGGCTGCTGTGAATCAGAACTTTCTGTCTGCTCATGCTGTAGCCCATACAGTCTGCTTACAGCACTGTGAGTTTTGTTTTTGATAACAGACTTGCTGACACCTCACCGCCCGAAAACCTTTCTGTTCAGAGTGATTTTTGCTGAGAGCACAGCTTGTTTCTACATTCTGTTCATGTTCCAAGTTTTTGTCTTCAGGAACCTTTACATAAAAACTAGATCTGTTCAGTCCCAGGTCTGTGATCTATTTAACCCCACACCAGTGGTCTGTAACACCTCAGGGGATCTAAATGTCAAATGCATTTCTTAAGAAACACAAATGTTATTTTCATTTAAGGACACTTACTAAAAAAAACACAAAAAAAACCCACAGAAGACTGAAAACACATAGATCATCCTATATGACTAGAACCTAAATTAAATCTTTCTTTAATGCAATGACGTAGAAAAGCACACTTTTTTGTTCACATGCCAACATAGTAAGAACACCAGTCACACCTGTTGAAATAGGTACAAAAGTATTTCTAGTCTAATTCCTTTTATTTAATTGAAGAATTGGTATCCACAGTTCCTTCTTCAGAGGTGACAGAAACAGAGGTATTTTTTTCAGATTCCATTTTACAAAGATGGATAATTTATTAAGAAACAAAGCTTCAGGCCTTCTTAGAATCAGCTGAAAGAAACCTTCTAAAAAGGTGGTTTAATTGTAAGAAACGGAAACTGTCTTATATGGATCAGGAGAAAAAAAAATTCCAAACACATACAAACCAGAACACAGAATGGAAAAGTACTCTTTTATTTCTTAAATACTAAGGTCTTAATCTTTTTAAGAAAGGGTTAAGGGAAAAATATTATTAGCCTCATTTTTCTGAAGTATCTTACAGGAATGGCAGATGCTTACCAAATACAAAAATCAGGTCATGAAGTTACAATAAAATCATGTAGCTAAATTAACTACAGAAGATGTTTTAACCGTCTACAATTATAGACAGAACTCCTTTCAAACTACAATTATAGACAGAATTCCTTTCAATCAGAGCATTTTGCCTCCACAGTCACTGTTCACCCTGCTAACTCCTTCAAGTTTGGACTTACTGACCACACAATGGAAATGTGCAAAATCAGAGAGCCCCTGTATCTCTGACTTTTGAAAAACAATTCAGTAATTTCTGGATCCTTAAGCCAGATCCTTAAGTAAAATTGTACAGAAAACACGTAGTATCTCCACACAAGGCAGTAAGCCTAGTGATCTCCTAAACCACGGATGGAATTAAAGATTTTATCTCAGAAAAGGAGGCTGAGGGGAGACCATATTGCTCTCTACAACCACCTGAAAGGAGGCTGCAGGGAGAGGGGAGTTAGTCTCTTCTCCCAAGTAACAAGTGATAAGAAGGAGGAAAGGGTCTCCAGTTGCACCTGGAGAGGTTTAGGCTGGCTATCATGAAAAATTTCTTCACTGAAAGAGCTGTCAACCACTGTAACAGGCTGCCCAGAGAAACAGATGAGTCCCCATTCCTAAAGATACTTTAAAGATGTGTAGATGTGACACTTAAGGACATGGTTTAGTGGTGGATTTGGCAGTGTTGGGTTAACAGTTGGATTCTATGATCTTAAAGGTCTTTTTGAATCCAAATGATTCTATGAAGTTGCAGTAGGTAAAGTCTAGACAACTTCCTCGATAATGCAAAGCATTAAACTTTCCAGTATATTAGAAATTAATCACAACTCCACATTACATCAAAAATCTTTAAGATTTTTTTTAACATAAATTAGACACTAAAGGAAAAAAATGCACATGAGGAGAAGTAGTAAGAAGAAATTCTGTTCATTCTAATCTGAACAGAGGTAGAAAGTATTCCTACTTACTGTAGCAAAAGTTAGAACAGGGAAAGAATGGGGTGCAAACACCAGTTCAGACTGGATGCTGTAGGACACCAACCTTAAAACTAACAACTGCATTCAGAATTGCATGAGAGTAAGAATGGCTTACCAAGATTGGTCTGTCCTACATTAAAGCAGAGATCTGGTAATACAGGAATTCCAGAAAACTTAACCACCCTCAAATGAGCTGTAACAGCATCCTCAGTCCTTCAGACTTTTACCAAGTGGTGGAGAGTCTCAAAACTTAAACATTCACACATGCACACGCACTCACGAGACAAAAACTTGGAGGATGTACTACCCCAACACAAGTCTGCCTATTACTTCAACATCTAACCCCATCTGAACACTCATGTCTGAACATGCTTCTTGGCATTCTCCCTCTTCAACTAGTCAATGCCTGTCATTTGCAGTAGATCTGGTAGGGAGAAAGAGTAAGAATCTGAGGAAATGTTACCGATTTTCCCTGAGAGTTTAGATGTTTTTCTCACAAACAACTTCTTTTCTTGTTTCTCATTCCCTCGTTCTCCATAATCCCGTTTCCTCTTCCCAGCTGATTTTGCCTCTTCTGGCCAATGCTGACATGCCCGCTCACGCTTCTTGTCCTTTGGCTGGTTCACTGGAGCCATTCTGTCTGACCACTGAAAGCAAACAAAGTATGGAAGGTAAGACTGTCATACACTTAACCACAGGACAGAGGAAAACTGGAAGGGAACTCCAGTTAGTCTGAAGGTAGTGATTAGACCTGTATCCTCTTTCACTGGGATGACACTAGCTTTTTGTTGTTCTCTACTGAAGACAGGAACAGGTTCAATAAAATCTTCTTTGTTCACATATGAAAATTAACATATCCTAAAGCACTAGAATATGTTTTGACAGATGTGCCTTTAACAGATGTTTAAGCCTGATACCCAAAGATCTGCATAAAGTACGTCTGTGAAACCACATAATACACCAACTGTTTCTCTGGTAGCTCACACTGAGCTCTTTAGATTCAGCTAAGTGAAAGGTCACAGTTTTTATGACGATGGCCAGGGCTGACTGGCCTTGCAACAAATGGGCTCAGAGGGTACTTCCTGCATAATGGCCACTTTTCCTCACAACCACCACCTGGTATTTGGATTGGGCTCCTGCACCGCCTAGCAACCACACCGGAACTGCTCTTCTGAGGGCAGCGGGATTCAGCCACTGGCGTCCCGTGTTATGCCGGCAACAAGGCCACCAGGCCCCTGAGGAAAAGCACGGGCCTCCCACGGCCTTCTCTGCAGCCAGCGGGCCGCGCGCCAAACGCCGTCCGCAGCCGCAGTTCCCTCCCGCAGAGCATCCCTAGGCTGAGCCTGTGCTCGCCTTGAGCTTACTCAGAATTCCTGAATGGCCGTCACGGATCTCCATCTGCCCGTGTTAAATACAGCTCGGCGGGCACCGCGCAGGCTCCTGCCCGGGCAGCGCCCCCGTTCCGGCGCCTCCGGGCCTCGCGCGGGG
>JANPWX010000031.1:4326087-4357725 GCA_024734555.1 Trochalopteron elliotii
GAAGAGCGGCGGGGCTGCGGTCCCGGCGGGTTGTTCGTGAGGGGCTGGAGAAGCTCTCGCCAGAGTTTTGCTCCCTTTGCGTCCTTAAGCTTCGCCGGGTGCCCCGCCGCCGGCCTCCCGGGGCCGGCCCGCTGCCGCCGCCCCGTCACTGGGGGCTGCCGAGGCTCCCCCTCCCTCCCTCCGGAGCCCGCGCCTCCGCTCCGCCGCGGGGACAGGGGCCTCTTTGTGCCGGATCCGCGCACAGCCGCTTCCCACTCCGAAACCGGAGCCACGGGCGCTGGCAGCGCTTTGGAGAGTGGGGATAAAGCGGCTCCCAGGACCCCCTGGGGAAAGGGGCCGCGCCGGGGCCCACGCTCCGGGGCTGCAGTCCCTTGTCTCGGGCGTCCGTGTTGCCGGTCTGTGAGCCGGACTCCGGGCAGCTGGATGGAGACATTAGGCAGATGGGACAGTTCTGTCCTTGTTTGTCCTCTTCCTCTCTTCTGGCTGCCCACAGAAGGGAGGGGAGGGCGAGGGGCACGCACCAGGGGTGCTGCCTGCGGCCGTGTCACCCGGCCCCTGGCAGGCTGCTGGGGTTACCGTGTCCTCTCCAGCCTAAGGCAGGAGAAAGCTGATAAACAGGGAGGGTATTAGTGGGCCTGAATATCCAGTGCTTGAGAAGACAGTCTGATTTGTCCCTGGGCACGGGAGGAGGGTTCTATGATCTCTGCAAAGCTATCGATAAGTGAAGCTAGCGTGGCCCAAACGCGTTAACCTGTTCCACCACTTTCTGTGCCAACTATGTGTTATTTTGCTTGCTTCAGTTCTTCAGGCATGCAGGAAGGCTCGGGGTTTGGTGGGGTGGGCGAGGTTAGCTGACCACCGCCAGACACTTGTTCCTGGCCCTGGGAAATAGCCTGCCCTTTTTGTTCACTTTTTGACCCTCCTTATAGAACTGGTGCTCCCTACTTCCTGAAACTGGAAATGAGCTTCTCTCCCCTTCAAATCAACCGCCGGTCTAATTTGCACAAAAGACGTTTCTGATACGATGGTAATTGATTGCAGTACAGAACCCAAGCAGAGCCTCCCACTCCACCCTGGAACTGAAGTGTCACTAAGAAGTCACTAAGCCTTTCAGAGGGTGACTCAAGTCCTTCTCGGGAAGGAACGAGAGCAGAAATGCACAGCTGCAGTGTGTGGGTTAAAATGACAAGGTCCAGATACTTCTAACTCCAGGTGTGAGCTGGTCTCTGGGTGGAGTCAAAGTGGAGCTTCTCCCCATGAGTTGCATAACTGGGCACATTCTTTCATGCAAGGATTCACCTTTCCCTGAAGTCCACAATGTGCTTTGTGTGAGATAGAGTCTACTTTGATAGTGTTCTGTGTAATTAATGGTATTTCTCTAGAAGTTCCCTAAAATATTTACTAGATTGTCCTTTGAGTTGCAGCTTGGAACAGAATGAATGTGTGAGCTTGATCAGCTGCCTGCTGCCTTCCCTATTATGTGCCTGGTCTATTGTATTGCTTTATTGCCTTTTTTATTTTTTTCTTCTGACCTCTGTGTTTGAGCTTTTCTGGCTTGCCTGCACTTGTTCAAGTGAAGACTGTCTCCTTCTACGGCTGTAAAAAGCAGTAACGTCAGTGTGTCACCTATGTATAGGGCTGAGAACAACTGCCCACCTGGAACTCTGTTATCAAATGTCAATAAGTGAATAGGCTTGTGTGTGACTGGACTACACCAAAGTACTGCAGGTCACTGCCAGACTATGTGTGTGACCAAGTCATAAAAGCCTGAATTAATTTTTTCACAAGGTAATGACTGGTGCTTTTAGTCATTTTAGGTTTTTGTGGATTATACAAGACCTAGCCTGAATCTTCTGGGCTTTCCCTGGATGATCATGAATTTCCAACAAAAAGAAAATAAATATATATCAGAGAATTAATATACATTTACATACACACATGCATATATGTATATATGTACAAGACCAGTAACGCAATGATGGGACTTCTTAGGAGATGCAAAGCTGTAAAAATGCCTTCAACAGCACAATGGGGTGATGGGAGCTTCTGTCAGAACTCATGATATCAGCAAGCATGGCAAACACTGTATACTCTTTATTCTGGCCCCCTCGGGGGCTGGAGATTATTCAGTTGTAGTTTGAACCATTTGGTCTGTGTCATGGCTGGCATCCAGGGATTGAACTGGGGACCTCAAAACCTAAAATTATCTATTTGTAGCCTGAGTGGAAAAAGCTATACTCTTGATCAGGCAGCATTAATAAAGTGCCTCTGTTTTTGCCATCAGCTGATCAGTGATCTGTGAATTTGGGCTGCTCTTGAGAGTTCATGGGGAAATGCCCGAACAATAGGAGAGCTGTTAAAGCCCTTTAAGGAGCACTTATCTTTTTAAAGCAGACTTTGTGATCGGGCAAGCTGTTTTATCACTAGTTATTCAGTGCAATGGGTGTAGAGGGTACTTTTTAAGAGGCAACTGTGACAGATAGATTAAAAAAAAGCCTTAATATTTTAGTCTAAGACTTTAGTGGATGGGTCAGAAAACAGTGACTATTGTCTCTGGAAATTTTCATGAAGAATTTAGTATTTTGCTCCTTAAGAATTACAAAAGAACTTTGCATCCTTGGAGCACTAATGAAGCTGTTCAAGTGGTAGCTTTTTGCCATTACTTTACAGCATGGTGATCGCTGTAATTTCACATCAAAATGCACTCTGTTTGGGCACAGGTTTTTCCAGCAGCACAAAGGAAAATGTCAGTGCAAAGAACCTGGTGCATCCTCTGCTGTAATCATCCAGCTTTGTTTCAGTGACCGGTACATTAGTCTCAAGTTCCTTTATGCTGAAATGCAGACTGAAGCTGGGCACTGCTATAAGGCAGTAAATGTGACTGGCATCCTAATCACATTTGAGCCTTCACTGGTTTCTCCTTGCTGTGAATGGGATGATGGGAATGAGCCTTTCAGACTTGTGATAGCTGGAATTTGTGTGTTAAATCTAGTGATTGTCACTGGGCACTGTAGTTTGTTGAAAAGGCATGTGAGAGATCTCCATGGTACCAGGGGCCTGGATCCAGAGGCATTAGGTTTGTGTGGGATTTTATGCTCTCTTAATAGGTGACTGTGGTAGGACTGTTTATTGCAACTAAGTTTTTCCAGGCTAGAGGAGTTAGAATTGCTGCAGGCAACCCATAAGTAACAGTGCTAGCAAGTGTTCAGCCTCCTCAGTCCTGTCCCTGCTGTGAGCTTGCCCAAGCTGTGTCTCCTGTTTGCAGGAAGATAAGGTACTTGCCTTCTGGGCTCTCAGGGACATAGTCAGTCCTTTCAGTAACCTACAGGTGATTTTCTGTTGGTAGTAACTTCCTGCCATCCCTCAGAACAGTACCCCTGCTGTTGAGCCAAACCTCTTCCACTCCTGAGGGTGCTGAGCTGCACCAGCTGCAGTACTGCTGTGCAGAGCTCTGAAGTGGCCTTGCTGCCTTTTCTGACAAGGGCAAGAAGCTGTCCTGGAGGGTGGGGAGAAGATGTAGCATATTTCACTTCTTGAATGATTACAGGTATTTACTTCTGCTCCCTGATGTTTGCAGTCGGCTCTGCCTTGTATGAGGACTGGTGGTTGTGGTAACCCGTGTGAAAGCTTGCTGTTGACTCCAGCAGGCTTCTGTTCCAATGCAAGCAACTAACTAGGGTTCTGAGCTGCTTCAGGAAGCATTGCAGGGAAGTAAAGCTCACTGGATTGCCTTGTTGTGCTTGTGGGTTTTTTAAAAAGCCTTTCAATGTTCTTTCCTCACGTGTCAGGTTGAATCCTGAGGACTAGAAACTGAAATCATTCCTTTGGGCAGTGGACTGAGAAAGCAAATGACATTCCAGTGATGCTGAACATTAAAATCTGTCCTGTCACGTGTGTGCTTTGGGCTGACTGCCCCATTTGCCTCTGTTCTCCGAAAGTATTTTGAAAAACATTTGGGATATAAAGTGTTAATAGTCATGTTTTTCAGCCTGAGATTCAAAAATTTATTTTAAGAGGCACTACTGATATGAAAGAACGGATTCTGTGCAGATACTATGAAAGTAGATAAAAGTTGCTCCATGACATGCAGGGCAATGAACTTCAAGAAGAATGTGTGAAGTATTCATGGCCTTTCAGTAGAAGAATTCCAGCCTTTCAGTACTTAAAAGGAGCTTATAAAAAAGAGGGAGAACAACTTTTTACATTGGCAGATGGTGATCAGACGAGGGGGAATGCTTTTAAACTAGAGGAGAGATTTAGATTAGATGTTATAAAGAAATTCTTTACTCAAGGGGTTGCTAGAACAGGTTGCCCAGAGAAGTTGTGGATGCCCTATCCCTGGTAGTGTTCAAGGTCAGGTTGGATGGGGTTTTGAACAGCCTGGTCTAGTGAGTGGCATCCCAGCCCATGGAGATGGGCATGGAACTAGATGATCTTTGTAGTCCCTTCCAACCCAAACCATTCTATGATTGAATGAAGTATGAATCTCCACAGTGCAGGCTAGTTCCTAATGGCTTTCCTACTTCAACCTTGTTACCTGTGTTTATCTCTGGGAAATCTGTCAGAAAGGTATATGAATATGTTTAGGAGTGGAATACCTCCAAAGTGGCTGATCTGCCAAACTCTTCTTGAACCAGGAGATGCTACAAAGGAAATATAAGTTCTCTCCAGTCCACAGAGCAAATGATGCTTTCTTTTCCCATGTCTGGTCCCATAAAAGACTATGTAAAATGACTCTGTGTAAAAGCTGCCCTACAGTCCTACAGTTCATATTCCAATATGGTATTGAAATCTGCCTTAAGTTGCAGTTGCTTTTATGCTGTTTAGATTTTCCTGCAGAGTAAACCTGGCTCTGGTAACAAAAGGTGAAAAAAGAGCCTTGCTGTCAAAGTGGAGGAACTGGTCACACCTGGAACAGAAGTAATGGGTGTGATGCTTTAACCTCATTCTTCTTTACCATAAGAGATGCCCTAGCACTCAGTCTTATCTTACTCAGCTCTCAATTCAAGGAGCTGGTTGTATTCCCTTCAACAGACTGTTTGGGACTTGAAACTCTGCAGGGAACTGGATGAACTTCAGAAGTGCCTTGAGGATGTTCTTTCATGTTTTTGTCCCCCATTATATGAATATTTGGAAGGAAAGTATTCACATAATAAGCGGTTTTAGTAAATCAGCTTTTACCATGTAAAACCAGAAATCTATTTGATGCAACCATAGATAAAGAAATGCAGTACTTCGAAATAATTGTCCACATGATTGTCACACACTTGGTCTGAAGGACAAATTTCTTGCTAACTCTTATCTCCCATTCCCCTTCCTCAAAAAGCACCCAGTGGAAAAAGACAACTACTGGTAAAGGAAACCCAGAAGTTGCAGAACTGCAGATGAGTTAAAAACTCACTGTGGCTTCCAAGTGGGAGAAGGGAGCAGAGAAGGCTGGAGACTTCTGACTGCTGTGCAACCTAGTGAAGCAAGAAACCACCAGAAGCTCAGTGTTAGAATGGAGCTAACTGGCTTGTGGCTCCCACAAAGGTGGTTTGATTGCATTGATTGCAGTCTGCTTCCTTAGGAGTTCCTAATGCATTCATGTAAACTTGATCCCTGCTCTTGGCATTGCAAGGTGATTCAATCACAGGAAAATATTCCAGTGGCAGGAACTTGCCACTGGAGTTTGCCCCCCTACCTGCTCCCCATTCACAACCACAGGGAACACCCCTGATCACCACTTCCATCATTTCTGCCTTCATTACTCAGGGTTAGATGAGTCCAGGGCATTTTATTCTGTTTGGATCAGTGCTGTTCATGTAGAGATCCAAACAAACCAAACTTCTTACTCCAAGCCTAGCTGGAGAAGGAAGACTGGTCCAATCTGCTACTACAATAACTTACCTTTACTAAGTTCCAGGCAGCTGTGTTAAGGATGGACTATTGATCTTACCAGTCAATAAGTGCAGAAAAAAACCATTACCAGGTAAGATGTAGATTAAATCCTGGAAAATGTTTACATTCAGTGTGGATTGAGACTGCAGAGGAGGGATATACTAGCTTTGGCTAGAGCTTCAAACACCTGTTTATCAATGATTTAGGAAGAAAGAACTTTCAGTTGTTTGGGGTCCCATCTGATGAAAAGGGAAGTGCATATTTGCTGGCAAGCTTGGTGTTTGCTTGCAGAGACTGATGCAGCAGGGTGGGAAGTACCCTAGGAAATATCCATCATGGAAGCAAACAAGTAAAGAGGCCAGGGAGTGGGACAGTAGCAATTACAGGTTCTCAATATCTGCCTGGATTAAAATCTTGCCCTGAGAGAGTGGTAAGACAGGGAGTATGAGAGCTGGAAAAGTGGGTGTGCTGTGACTAAGAGTGGAACAGGAATGATGCTGTTCACAGGTCTAAGAAAGCAGCTAGAGTAGTGCTGTTCTGGTAACTTGTATGTGTGGCTTCTTACTAAGCTGTCAGCTGCAGCTGCGAAACACATAGACACAACATACACGTTTAAATTATTTCGGCAACTGTTCGGAATAAAAATGAATATAGCCTGTTGCCCTATTTGAGTATGGTACACAATGCTTCAGCACTGACTTCTTCCCTTCTTCAGCTCTGTACTTGAGATAATTTATTTTTTTTAATACAAAGAACAACTGGAGAAAAAAATGTAACACCTACCTTGATAGCCCACTACATTCCTTCATTAACATTGTCTCGTGCTGTCATGTTAACCAGAATGTTCCTGTAATACTGAAGATTCCCTGCATCATACTGGAAATTAAAGCACATTTTTTTCCTTTTCTTGTAAGACAGTTTTTGCCTGGTAAAGCTTTGTCAGACAGGAATCTTAACCCCTAGATCAGCAGCAGTGTATTAGTAGAAGCCTGTCTTGTAGCTGTGACTGCTGACAAGGAATAACTAATAAATGTAGAAAGGATTGAGTTCTGCATGAACACATGGAAAACAGCTTGGGGTGCCACATGGGGAATGTCTGTCATCTGTATATTAGCTTGATCTGAATGTGAAGACTAAGCTAAAGAAGCTGTGGTCTGGACTCAGGGGTCAGCCTCTCAAGTGGAACAGGATCTTCTCTCTGTTTTAGTTCTTTGGTATAATCATGGAGAATTTTGCTAGTGGACAGCCACATGCTCTCTAGAGAATCATGGGCTGGGAGATGGGCTTCTGTTACAGGCTTGCACAGAGCTGAAATGACCTCTGTGTGTAGTTACTGTTCTGCCTGGTGTCTCTCTGACCTTTCCCTGGCTGGAGAGATGAGCTGAAATCTTGCTTGAAACTGTATTAGACAGCCCTGGCAGGCTTCAGTCCTTAGGGAGAGGCTGGGAAACACTGGCTTAGTCCCTTTCCCAGTCAGGTGACTGCTGAGGGCGTGACACTGCAGTAAGATAAATACCTCTAAGGGAAGTTTTGGAGCATCTTCATGTTACTTGGCATCCTTTCTAGCAGTGGACAAGAACTGTCCCCTCTTCAGAAAGGTGAGTATGCCTGTAAATACCAGACCTCCTATATAATGGCAGTGGAAAGCACATTACTGGGCATCATCCCAGTTAGTGGTTCAGAGCTACTGGATGTGCAATTCCAGAGATGGTGAGTCTGGGAAGGACACTCTGTCCCATGCTCCATTTCATTCTCTCTGCTGGGGACCTTCCTACCTCTGCTGTACCAACAGCAATCAAGTTTGTTACACTGCTGGAGTGAGGTAGAACCTCCTGGCTTCAGCTCTCTAGTTTCATTCTGACAAATTAAAAGGAAAAAAAAAAAAGGCATTTCATGCTTGTCATTCTGTAAGGGAAGGGGGGCTGCCATCTTTTTGTGTATTTGGATTGTTCAGATTGAAATAGTTATCTGCAGCCTATACCAGAGTGCCAGTGTTTTTGGAGGGAAAAGAATACCTTGACCACTGTGTGCTGTACAGAAAAGTGACCTGGGAATGAAACAAATTGGTTGCAGAAAGTATCAAATTCATGCTTTGTGGTGATAGTTGTCTTGAGGTGGAAATTAGTTAGTAACAACCTATTACTGATTAAAACTTTTGCTTAACTTGGCTTTAGCACCTATATAGAATTAATCCACAATAAAAATGTGTCTCCACCAAAGCCTCAGCTACTAGATAAATGTAACTCAATTTGCTCCTACATGTGTCTGCATCCAGCATTTGCTGTTGTAGTTGGGTAAGGGGAGTTGGGCAGAAGACCTTGTCTGGTGCAATATACAATCTTTGTTTTTGTAGATGAATTCCTGCAGGACTGCAGCCCTTTGAGCCCACGAGTAGAGGGTTGAAAGTAGAGTTGAAAGACTTGGCCTTCGGGAACTTAGGAAAAGAAGTGCTCACAAGGATTCTCAGGAGGCAGTCAAGCAATGCATAGAAGTGGTGCCTTGGGCATTTGGAGGCTGGAAGTATTGGAATGTGGTGTAGATAGAAGAGAATTTCTGTGGTTTACCTGCCTGAGGGAAAGCTTTCAATGGAGCAGAGCTATTATTACCTTTGGATCTAGAAGTTTTCTTTGTGGATCAGGACCCTGTCGCATGGATACTGCAAAAGCATGAAGCAACAAGGCACACCCTACAGTGCATAAAGGGTTTCACATGTTTTTGAAAGGGAAGGTTTTAGCCTGACACCTTGGTCTGAGGGCAAGGATCCATGGTTTGAGATGGATCCCTGACTGGACCACGAGTAGGAATAACAACAGGGCTTAAAGGTAGAAACAGGTCTATCAAAATGAGCCCTCTGGTATTTTCCTGAGTGGAGCTCAGTACCAGTGAGACAGTCATTAGCCATTCCACCTTTCTGCAGCTAAAGAACAAGAAGCATTTTTTGATAACTTAATAGGGAGTTGATAGCAGGTGGGGCCTAATAATTATCTTGGCTTCTAAGTGAGAACAGGTATGTGGAGGAAGAAGGGAGGTATTTTTTTAGTACAGCAAGTGGAAATAGTTGTAGCTGTCATTTGCATGGTTCATTTTGCCTGATGTTGCTAGTTGTAGTGGTGCCTTTATCCATAATCCTCTGGAGGTGGGAAATCAATAGCAATGTAGTCACTCTTTCCCTCTTCTACAGAGACCTCACCTTGCGGGAGCTGCATTGGGGTCTTAAGTAGCTCTTAACTGTGAGAGCTGATAAAGAAAGGTGGGAAGGTAGAGATAAACATTCTTTTGCCCTGCAAATATGATGTGCTAGATAGCCTCCTCTTAGCAGAGGTGACGGTGGCATCAGCAGGAGTCTTGTATGTGGTGCTGGCCCACATAAAACTCTAGTCGACCCGATATAACTCCAGCTCTGTTGCTCATACTGTACAGGCTCTGCCAGCCCTCCTGAATCATTTGCTGTCTCTTGCCAAATCAGGCTGTCCACGAGGTATCCCTGTCATCTTTACTTTGCTGTAAAACAACCTCCAGGCTTTGGCACGTGTATTTACTTTTTCCGTCAAACTTGGGTTTTCCCTGGTCTCAAACCTTTAGTGGCTCACACCACGTGGTATTTCATGAATAGATAGGCATGAAGGGGTGGCCTGACAATGTACTTGCTCTTCTAGGGCTCACTCAGGGTGACAGCAGCAGCTGTTCTTTTCAGGCCCTCTGTGCAGTACTAAGTACCTTCCCTATGTCTGCCTGCAGATCCAATTTGATCTGCTGACGAACATGGGCTCATGGACTATGTAAAGTCCAGAAAAAGCCTAGCAGGAAAGGGTCCTTCTTGTTCTTTGACCTTTTTGTTTCTACCAAGCTGGATTTTTCTGGATTTTTATAAAGGCTGTACAACTGCTATGGAAATATGTACTCAACTGACTGCTGTTCAGGTCGTGGAGATTAACCTGTAAAAATGTTATACCACTATATTGTATTTTCCCCCCAGCTACTGGGCTGATGACTACAGTAAAGCCTTAAGCTGTGGCATACTTTGGCACATGATATTACAGATGCTGAAAAATCATGTGACTTTAAAAGCAGGTTGAAGAAATTAATGGAAGAGAAATCTGTTGAGTCCTCATTCATAGGTGGCACATCCAGCTCAGGGAAGTTCCTGTCAGCAAGTGGTTAGAGGCTTGGAGAGCATGCAGGGAGGCATCATGTATGTTTGCTCTGTTGTCAAAGCAGTGGAAGGTATCTCCTTTTGGCTGCTATCTAGAAAGGCTATGAGGCCATGAAAAACCTTAGTCTGATAGCACAGCTACTATTATATTTCAGAGCCTGTTAGGGATAGTAAATCTGGCTATTTGAGTTGGTAACTCCTGAGAAAGCAAGCAGATCTGACTCAAATTCTAACATGGAAACTGCAGAAAAAATGGATTCAGGTTTTGGGATGTTCATTTTGCCTGACTGTCCCTCAAATGAGCAAGCATGTACTGCCATACAACAGCTTTCCACATTTACCCCCCAAATTCTAGTACCATGTAGTCAGCCTGAATTGGAAACCAGAGATGAAAGGCATGTTTGTGATTCATTGCTTCCCGATAAAGTGGGGATGGGGGAGTAGCGTGGAAAAAGTGATACAGCATTCATGTGTCATGTATAATTGATCTATGTCATCATCAGGTGAAAGAAAGAAAGGAGGGGTTTTAAGTACACTTTTACATAATTGCATGAAGTTTTTTTTAATCATAGTAATTTCAGGAATGTTTTGTCTGGTTTTATTGGGGACCAATGGAAAGCCTTACAAGGTTTTTGATGAGCTTTAACCTTGTATCCAGTGACCTGAACCACTCAGAGTCACAACTTTTCTCCCTCAACCTCATGCCCTCCCCTTCCTCACCAAAAGTCATTAGTTTGGAATAACCCAGTCTGCTTTTCTTTCCTTCCTTCTCTTTCCCTACCTTCTTTTATTTCTTCTCAAAAATGATCCTATCATCTGGCCAAAAATCCCACTTCCAGGTTTTGCAGTTTCTACTCTCAGTTGCCCTAACCTTCCAGCCTCAGCTGAGTGCATACTGGTGTCTCAGAAGGGATTTTTTTGCTTGTCTGTAGTTGAGGGTTTTTGCTGGTTTTGCCTGGGTTTTTTAATAAATAGTCTTTTTACATTGAGGTAAATCCCCAGGGATGTAAATGTGAGATAAACAAAAGTGCCTTATTCTGCCCTTCCTTCTCTTAGCCTCTGCAGATCTTTTACTTCTCTGCTCTGTGGAAAGCTGATGACAGTTACCTGTACCATATAGCAAAATAAAGTATTTTTGAGAATGTGATGGGAACAGCTTACAGAAGCAAGGGACAGAAAAGCTCTCCTGCTAGAAGGCCACATCCCACCAGTGCAGTGCTAGGTGTTCTGCTACTAAAGGGACTGTAGACCAGAATTTGGATTCTGGTGAGTTTTGGTGGCTTCTTCGTGTAGAGTTACCAAGTTCTTTGACTTGTGTATAAATCTTCTTTGTCTTTAGTTAAAAGAGACTGGAGAAGGTATGTGTGTGTCCTTCCCTCTTTGCAAGGCAACTGTGTGTAAAAGTATATGCAGCAGGGCATGGAGGTGGTGGGGTTTGCTAAACTGGACACTGTCCAGTGAAGGGGGGACCAGGCCCACATGGGGTGCCTGGAGTCTGTGCTTATTTTAGGCCTTTCTGGCCCAGGCTGTTCCTGTGCTCAGCTGTTGTGATGCTACCTTTCCTGCACAGTGCTGTCAGCCACCCCAGTGTTTCTATTTTAACTCTCTCTGGGGCTAGATCTTGTGACACAAGGATTTGGCATCTCTCCTACGTGCTGGAACATGGCATCTTGGGAGGCACAGTGCCTGCAGCTGCTATATCAGAGGGTGCCCCTCCTAAGTAGCTGGTAGAAAAGGGACACCCCTAGGACTGCAGTGCATCAGAACAGGCATCATCCCTGCAAAGGAGTGTCTGACTGTCCACCTCTGTCTCCTCCAGTCTTTTTCCAGAGTCTGAAGATCTTGGGACGCACTTGCGGCTTCCCACTGCTCCCCTGCGGCATCTCACTTTCAGCTTTCAGGTATGTAGTTACTGGGGCAGGGGTAGAGTTGCATGCCCTGGAGGCTGTGAGATGGCTCTGCAGTCAGATGACAAACAGTGGGGAGGGAGGACAGGAACAGCTGGTGGCATGGTGGAGGAATTAATTTTTCAAGATTCTTGTACCTGAATGTCATATCCCATTTAACAACTTGATTCAGTGACTGGAATTCAGCATTTTCAGCCTTCTGAAGAAGGCCAGAAGACCAGCATTAATATACTTCTGACACAATCCATGGGATGACACTGGGCAAACATAGCCAAATGTCAGAAATTCCTGAAGTCTGGGTTGGGGTGCTTCACTGTGTGTCTCATGCCACCAAAAAGGATATGCATGAGGTGGGAGATGTGGACTCTTGACCTGATCTTCGTCTCTGCTGTGTGCTCTGTGGGCTGGCAGAATGAGCAGATACCTCTCTGGGGTGTGAGGGAAGCTTTTTATAACTAGGAATGTGCAAGAGGAGAAGTGGCAGCAAAGGCCATGCACGCTGAATTAACCTGGGCTTGTCTGGAAAGAACTGGGTTTGTCAGCAAGAGATTGGGCTTGGGTCCTGTTACTCCTTCTCTCATTCTTGCACAAGAACAACCCTGAACCTCTTCCCAAGGAATTCATAGTGTTGTACCACATCAGGAACAAACTGGCAGTGCAGGCTAGCCCAGGGGAATGGGCAAAAGTTCTGAGACAGCAGAGAATGAGATGAACCTTTTACCTTCCAGCCTAGATTTTGAGCCTAATGCAGTGAGTGTAGTGAAAAGAGCAGCTGTGCAGGGATGTTTCTAGGGAAGCAGTGCTGCTGGGTACCAGGCACATGTGCTGTGCTGCCATTTGGCTGGGTATGCCCCAGCTTGTTTCTCTACTTCTGCTCAAGCCCAGCTCAGCTGGTGGGCAGCTTGTAGGGCTCCTCCCCATTCAAGACATGCCTGCCTGCTGACTGTTCAGCCTTGTTTTCCCCAGTCAGTTGTTGTAATCCTGTAATCCTGAGTCATACTGGGAAGCTGGAGTCATCTCCATTGACACAAGACTTATTTAAAATCTTTCAAGGCCGATTTTAAATAGTTTCAGCTACTTAGCTCAGTTTCTTGAGGGCCTTGGTTAAGAAAGGAATCTCTGCAGAAGTATTTGGTGCTGCTGAAGAGTGTTGGATTCATGAGCATCTCCAATTATGTGCACAAGGTTTGGCAAGATTGTCTTCTCCAGCATCCTTTCCCAATGTGTCACAGGCCTGCCAAGGAGGCCTCTTGTGTGTAGGGAGGGAGAAGGCCAGTTCAGCCCTGGGCATCTCTGCTGGACCTTGCCATCTGCAGCTGGAAGGGCACCAATGGCAGTACTTGACTGCAGGGCAGCAAGTTGGGCTCCTCCAGCTCCAAGAGTCATGGAGAACTATGCTGAGTGCAAAGGCTCAGCCAGTGCTGTGTTTGAAGTCACTTTTCTCTCTTCTCAGGTTAACTGAAATCTGCAAACATTCCCTGCTGCAAGAAAAAGAGGGTGATGTCATCAGAAGATGATGCTGGTGGGGAGGCTCCTGGGGGCAGTTTCTGGGAGGTAAGGAAGGATAATTGGAGTGTGAGGGAGGTAGGAGTGTCATCTTACCACCCACTGGTGGAATTAGAGGGTTGAGTTCCAGATCTGTGGGTGACGTGTTGCCCTTGTGGAGTGGAAGAGAGGAGCTGTGGGAAGGTTCAGTACCATGCTGTGTGTTACTGAAGGGAGTAGTGACTCTTTCTTCCATAGATAGTGTGGAATGAGAGTTCCTTGTTCAACTGACATTGATCTGAGCTGTGAGAGAAGCAAGCAAAGCATCTCAGCTTCCTCCCTCCAGTGCTGCCTCTGTCTGAGACTGCCAAAGGAGGATCTGAGGCCAGATGCTGGTTTCAGAAGGGCCCGTGTTCGCTCCAGTGATGGAGCTGCTGTTGTCTGTGCTGAAGGAACATGGAAGTCAGTGCAGTATAAATGATAATGCTGTGGGACATTTCAGGCTGGAAACTACAAGCGGACAGTGAAGCGTGTGGATGATGGGTACCGGCTCTGCAATGACCTGATCTCCTGCTTCCAGGAGAGAGCCAAGATAGAGAAGAACTATGCCCAGCAGCTGACAGAGTGGTCCCGTAAGTGGAGGACCAATGTGGAGAGAGGTAAAGTTGGCTTGTTAGACTGGGAACAGGAAGCAATCATTGCATTTCCCTCTCTGAGTGCTGCCTCTTACTGAGGTGACACTGTTTCCTGGAGGATCAGGCTTTCCTTCCCCAGGAAGGGGGTGACTTTGTTGGGTGTCTTTTTTGTGTGTTTGCCTGTTTTTGTAGTCAGTCCTCTGATTCACTTGGAGAGGTGTTCTCGTCATGTGCTTGGTTATTAAAAAAAAAAATCTGTGTGCAAGTCCTTGGGCAGTCCATGTCTTACATTAAGCTGGAGATACCCCCCTTTTAAGGATGCCTTAGCTGTCTTTTCCCTCCAGTCTGAGAATAACTATACATCTGTGATTTAGTGGCAGTGTGCTCAAACTGATAGTGTCTCTCAAAGTAGCAGGAAACAATGGGACAGCTGTCCCAAAGGACCTTCTGGTCTGTGGAGCAGAAGCCTAGCCTCAGTCATGAATTAATGTTGCTGCCTGCTCTGAAGCTCAGGCCAGATTTGGGAAGAGAATTTTTTACAGAAACCTTCTTTTAGCAGGCATCATCTGGGACAGCTGAGGCTGCCCAAAGAAATGCTCATCTCATCCAGCTCTAACAGCCAGTCTAGATGCTGCTGCCTGGTGGGGCTGTGGAGACCAGTCAGTCCTGACATGTTTGATGGGGCAGAGTTAGGGAAGTGACTCCATATTGGTAGATGTATGTAGGAGGAAAAAAAATTTGCATTCCCTTCTGTGGGCAGTAGGTATAAGAGCCCCTCTGGTGCTTGTTCCTGCAGGTCCACAGTATGGCACTCTGGAAAAGGCCTGGCATGCCTTCCTGACAGCTGCAGACAAACTGAGTGAAATTCACTTGGCTGTCCGGAACCAACTGGCTGGTGAAGATTCGGATAAGATCAAGGCCTGGCAGAAGGAGGCCTACCACAAGCAGATGATTGGAGGCTTCAAGGAAACAAAGGACGCAGAGGAGGGGTTCCGGAAGGCCCAGAAGCCCTGGGTGAAGAAGATGAAAGATGTAAGCAAAGTGTGAATGGGGAAAGAGAGATAAGGATAGTTGAGCTGGCTGCCTGATTTCTAGAGCCACTGGGCAAACAAACTAGGTTAGCCAGAGTAGCAGAGAATTCCAGAGATGGAGGAATGTCTCAGGGGGTCTCTAGTTCTTGTGGTTTTATAACTTCCTTCCCATATGGGAAGACTTTGGTAACAGGTTCTGTATTCCTGCACAGCAGGTGAGCACTGAAAAAGAGATCATTTGAAGGTACCTTTTCCCACTGGACTGCTGTTTACTAAATGCCAAACTGGCGTTCTTGTTAGGTTGCTGCAGACTAACAAATGTTAACACGCCTCCTCTGAGTACTGGAGGATCAGTGTGGGCAGGATCATGGCTTTTTCTGCACCCCTTTTCCTACAGGTGGAGACTTCTAAGAAAAACTATCATGCAGCCCGGAAGGAGGAGAAGACGGCCCATACGAGGGAGAACCATGCCAAGGCAGACTCGTCTGTGTCACAGGAGCAGATGCGCAAGTTGCAGGAGCGTGTAGAGAAGTGCACCCAGGAGGCTGAGAAGGTGTGTGTGTGTTGTATGGACGGGGACACCAGGATACTCCTTTCAAGGAAAAAGCATTGGTGGTAATGTCCCTCAGTGAAGTGACTCGGCTGAAGCCTGGAAGAAGATGTGAAATCCCATCAGCCGAGGTTTTAGCTAGACTGAGACTTCAGTAACTAAGGTGTCTGTCTTTGGAGTTGGGCACAATCCTAATTTATAAATAAATTTAAAAGAAAAAAGGAAAAAGTGTAGGGCATTTGGTGCAAAGTCTGGAACTTGTAGAGCTGAAGACCTGGCTCCCAAAAATAGCTGATTTGTCTGTCCACAGGAGGGAAAGTGTGGAACGTCCTGTATGGAAGAGAGTAGTAAGGAAGAACAAGAAACTTGCAAGAATATTAGGAGAGCAATGGTCTGGGACATCACCTGTGGTAATTCTCTGGTGTGTTTGTTTAGCAGTGCGGAGAGGGAAAAAACTTGTTAGTCCCAAGCCAGAGTAGGGAGGGTTGTTACTTGTTTGCTGTCAGGGCAGGACATCTCACCATTGCTGTGTTCCTGCTACAGTGCAAGGATCAGTATGAGAAGATGCTGGAAGAACTGAACCGCTACAATCCCCGCTACATGGAGGACATGGAGCAAGTGTTTGAGGGCTGTCAGGAGGCAGAGCGCAAGCGACTGTGCTTCTTTAAGGAGATGCTTCTGAATCTGCACCAGCATCTCAACCTCTCCACCAGTGAAAGGTACTGGCCCTGATGCAGAGGGGAATTCTGCCAGCCTGGAGTGCTTAGGCTCTGGTGAGGGGTGCTAGTTCTGGTGTCACTGGAAGCTGCTTGCTTTTGCTTGCATCAGCCAGATCTCGCTCCTTCCCCTCTTGAGTGTATCTTAGAACTGGCATTTGGTCTCTTTAGAGTGACTGCTACTGCGGTCTGTGATTGTAGACAGTGCCAGGCTCCCCACAGAGGATTTTCTGCCTTTGAACCCTTCCTTTTTCACTACTGTCCTGTGTGTGCACTTCTATCCTATGAAATGCCTCCATGTTGCTATATGTAATCCCAGGCTAAGGACTGTATCTCTGTGTTGCCTTCTAGTATTGATTCTGCCCTTAGTAGAGAGACCTTTTGTGAAGTAGTGCATGTAAGCCCACAAGTTGCCCCAAGCAGAGGTTACACAGGGGTAGCAGGTGCAGCCAAAAATTATCTGTGTCCCTTTTATGGTAGAGGCAACAAATCTGAGCCACCTCCCTGTCCATGTGCAAGACTGTGCCAAGTTATTTCAGTGCTCACCTAATGAGCTGTGCTGAGAGCTGGCACTTGTTAGGCACTGCCACACCAAACAGCCTATCCCGTTTGCCAGGCTGACTCTCTCCAGTAAGGGAGGCTGTTTTCATAGGGCTGAATAGGTGCTGCTCTAGCATCCTTAATCCTTTGGGATTGAGGATGCTTTGTAATTGTGCCTGAGGTTAATCTCTGTCTTCCTACTTGGTCTTTGGGAAACTGCTGAGGGATTTGATTGCTGGTGGTTCTCTCTGTTCTGGTCGTAGCTTTCACGCGTTGTATCGGGATCTCCACCAAGTCATCATGGCTGCCGACAACCAGGAGGACCTGAAGTGGTGGCGCAACACTCACGGGCCGGGCATGGCCATGAACTGGCCTCAGTTTGAGGTGGGGTAACATTCCAGAATGTGTTAATGCTATTTCCAAACAATCAGCTGCTTCTCTGAAATTGGCCATTACCAGTCTTGTGTTGGAAAGACCCTGTCTTTGCTCAGCAGGCTCAGGATGTTGGGCTCTTCTGAAATTGTTATATTGCGAGCTGTCTGCTGCCCAAAGGGGCACACACAGGCTGCCAAGCTATGCTCCAGCCATCCAGCTGCAAAGTCAAAGAACAGGAGGTGGTGCTCAGGGCCGTGGGACAGCTCTCTGTGATGACTGTCTCACAATCTCTCTTGTTGCACCCTGGGATTCAACAGAAATGAGCCTGCTATACCAGCAAGGCTATTGAGCTGACCAGTTCAGCTGCTACTGAAGTACAACCTGCTCTTCTATTGTTCTATATTGGGCAGAAAAGATGCACAGAGCTTTTCTATCTGAGTGGCTTGATGGTATTACTGGTTTTCCCTGGACAGGAATGGTCCCTCGAAACACAGAGGCAAATCACCAAGAAGGAGAAGAGTGACAAGATGGCTGACGATGTCACACTGACCAGCATTTTGCCTGCAAGAGATGGTGTTGTCTCACAGACCCCTCTGCAGACAAGGTAAAGCCTGAATTCTGATACATCAGGTTAGGAAGAGTACAGTCCTGCCTAGGGTCATGAATGAGTTGGATTGATAGGAGTAATCACTTCCTTAATTTCCTGTCTCTTGCCCATGGCCTTACCTGTGGCACTCTGGAAAAGGCCATGTAGAAAATGCAGTTTAGGGTAGCTGTTTGGTTTGGGGTCTGTTTTGTTGGGTTTTTTGGGGTTTTTTTTTGGTTTAGCACATTCTGCCTCACAAAGTGCCTTCCTGGTGAAGATCCTTCTAGTGACAAGATTTAACCCAGTTTGACTAGTGTTGTCTGATTCTGGCATGCATTTCCCCAGTTCTTCCTCCCAGACAGGGTGAGAAGAGTTGGGAGTTGTGTGGCTTCCTAAATGAAGGCAACAAATTCTTTATTTTTTTCCCTGCTGTGGTGCTGAGTAGTACCTGGCAAGTCTGGATATAGCTGCTTCCCTTGCCAGGAAGCAAGCCTGGAGAATAGGGAGAGGCAGAACAGACTCATCCTACTGTTCCAGTAGCTGTCCTGCTTTAAAAGGTAGACTCTGGCCCAAGTGAACTGAGCAGAGAAGAATGGGGATATAGAGATTTTTCAAGGCCACTACTGTATTTCAGTCAGTTGGATTCAGGGGCCCTATTTGCCAATCCACAGGTTTTCCTATCAAGAGGAGCAGAACAGTCTCTTCTATGACACCCTGAAGGCACCAACCCATGTGAAGTCAGTATGGAACATAGCCTCTTCAGGGTTTTTTGGGTTCCAGGTGTCTGTCCTCTGTTGCTCTTCCCCTCTGCTCTTGTCCCTAACTTGGAAAACAAAATTCCAGACATCTCTTCAGGATGCAAAACATAGCTTTTCCTCTGTCTTATTCTTGGCTGGAATAACTCTGGATGCAGCTGAGCTCTCCCGTTAGGACTGGCCTTCCTTGTGTGAGAGGGTCTGCTAGAGTAGCAGGAGGTCATGAAGAGAGTGTGTGTGTGTGTGAAAATCCTTCAAGAGTGAGTTATCCTCCTGGCCCTCAGAGTTCTAATGCTGGGCTGCTTTCAATAAAATCTAGAATCTCCTGGGATCTCTCTTCCCTGTTCACCCTCGCTTGACTTTTGGGCCTCTTGCACTCTGTCCTATAGCAGAGCAGTGTCAGGGGGAGTCAGGGTGGTGCATGATTCAATCTGCTGACAACCATGTTGTCCCTCTCACCTTCCCCACACACAGCGGAGGGAAGGAAGACATTTCGGAGTGGTCAGATGAGGACACTCCCAAGAAGTGCCTGGATGCCAACGGGCATGAGGAAGACCTGAAGGTCCCGGGTGTACGGGTACGAGCACTCTATGATTACACAGGACAGGAGGCTGATGAGCTGAGCTTTAAAGCAGGTACAGAAGCACTAATCTCTTACTAACCTTTCACTCTCCTCACTTGGGCTCACTGAATGATTGAAACACCCTGTAAAAACTGGATGTCCACTTGAAAATTGACATTTATTCTTCCCTTGGTCTGGCCACTGCCAGCTCCTTTGAGGTGGATGACACAGTGGCAAATCCAGTTTTTTCTAGACCAGAAGGTAGTGAGGCCACATGGAAAGAGACTGTCTAGGCCTTGGTCAGAGTGCAGGGAGAGCAGACCCCTGCCTCTTAGGGCATTTATTCTGAATTGTGTCTTAAACCTTTGTTAAATGCTTCTCCCTTGCACCATTGATACAGAAATTACATGGGTGTTCTGGATTGTCTTTTCAAATAATGTGAAGGTAGGTATTTTGGGAGGTCATCTGACTGACATGTACTACTGAAGGCAGAGGTCAGCTGGCAAAAAACAGCTATGCAAGCTATTGCTCAAAATGGGTATTTTGAGAATGGAGATCCTGGCTTGCAGCACAGGATTGAGGGCTGGAGCAAACAGAACTGTCCTCTTTTCTTCCTTTAGTAAAATTTCAGTTTGCATGTGCCCTCCTCTCATCAAGTGGACATGGTGATCTTGGGAGTGTCTCTGATCTTGCCTGTTTTGAATTTTACATGGTATCTCTGTGCTATACCTCTCCAAAACACACCCACTGAAAGTCACTGAAGTCCTTCAGTAGCAGGGCCTTGTGCCTGAGGCCAGTATCTGTGCTGCAGTGTTACCATACTAGTAAACTTTCCAATGCTAACTTGATGCTTTAAAATATCCTGCAATATGGGTGCTCTAGAGCTTGACTTTGTTCTTTCTTTCCACTCAGCAGATGAAATGGGGTATGACTTGTTAGCTGTAGTCATCTCCTTTTTGAATCTGCTCTGAGCAACACATACCAGTAAGGCTTCAGCTTAACAGCAGTGACTTTCTGAGACTCTGCCAGTGTGGGATGTGCCTATTGATGCAGTCAGACCTCCCTCTCTGACAGAAGTATGACCTTCAACTGGTGGAGGAGGGGATCTTTCTGCCCCTTCCCAAAGCAGATGTGGGAGTGTTAAAAATCTTTCTTGGTCACAGTCTGAGAAATCAGTTGATTTCATGCCTTACTGGGCAAACCAGACACTCCATCATGGAATAGGCATTTTGGGTTCTAACAGCCAGAGCTTAGCAGCTTCTTGTATTTCCTTCCCACTTGCCTATCAGAGGAGCCACTAAGAAAGTGTTTCAGATCTGTCTGATCACTCTGGCTTGTAAGCATGGTCCTTAGGGAGAGAAAAGCAGGCAGAACTATAGGGCACAGAAGGTTTCTGATGCTGAATAGAAGAAGTGAAGGTCTGTTTTAAGTTTGTTGGCCAAGATGATAGTACTGAATATAAATACTGAAGAGATCAGTGGTTCTGACTTTGATTAAACTGCATTATGATAAGGGTGTTGATAAGGGGAGAAGAATGTGATGATTGAGACCAATAGTCTTGTTTTTTATCAAGTTGTCTTAGATGGATAAAAATGCCATGCTCCCTTTCTCAAGGCTGCCTCCTAATGACTGTTCTTACTTTTAGGTGAAGAACTAATGAAGATTAGTGAGGAAGATGAGCAGGGCTGGTGCAAGGGCCGACTTCTCACTGGTCACGTTGGACTCTATCCTGCTAATTACGTGGAGAAGGTTGGATCATGATTGCTGCTGCCCCTCCAGTGCCTCACAGCCATACCAGCATCTCCTGCAGAGGTCACTGGGTCACTCCTGGCCCCAGCCCACCTTTGCAGTATATCCAGCAGCTTCTGGACTTTAAAGGCACATATTCCATGTAACTAATGCTTCATTTTGAACATCTAGATCTGTAGGGATTTTCTAAAAAATAAACAAGGATGAATAAAGGCTTTTCTGAGCACTACAGTAGTGTAGGAGTGCAGAAAGAAACAGATCCTTTTGACTTGCACTCAGTGACAGGAGCTAAGTGTTTTCATGGAGCTCTATAAAAGAGAGAAAGCACACTTCCTTGACTCCAATGCACATGCATCCATAGGGTGTTGAGGTCTGCCCTGCCTCCAGGCTTTCTGTTCAAGGAATTTTGGATATGCAGAGTAATAGGGAACTTCTACTATTGTTTCCCCTTTTTAGCTCCATCAGGCTGACTGGCAGAAAGCTCTTTATTCTCCCATGTCTTTTATAAGTTTTCAGTATCCCTCACTTGCAGGCTTGTTGGCTTCCCTGGTTAAGGCAGCTGGTGTAAGTGATACAGCTTCAACCTGAACATGCCTTTTCACTGTCTTCATATTTACTGGGATAACCCCAGCAATGAATGATAGTATAGCTGAGGCACAGGAGAAAGATGCTTCTGTCTTGCATGGTTTGGCTGCTCAGGCTAATGAGTTGTGAACAGACCTGTTGTGCAGCAAGCTGGAGTTGACTGAATGCTCCCTGAGCTAAAATGGACTTTGACACATGCTAAAGGCTGCTTTTAACAAAATGACAGCCACGTTCCAGTGCTGTTTTGCTTAGGATTCCTAAATTCACTTGTGTATGTTGGGGTTTCTAATGCATCTAGATTATTCTGGCTATACCTCTCTTCAGGAGCACTTAGTGCACCTCTTTTTTTCCTTTCCAATATCTTCTTGACATACACAGGGCTAGAAGTGCACTCCCTGCTTTGCCAAAGACCCCTGCACTGTGATGAGGGTTGCACTTTGGAAGCTGCCTGCTGGCTGGCACAAATTACCCATAGAAGGGTAACTCCTTTTTGTCCTGAATTGCTGCAAGTGCACTTATGCCCAGTTGTTAAGTGCCATTCAGCAGGGAGGATGTATCTGACATCTTTATCTCACCTGTTCTTCTGCCTTTGAAAGCCTGTGAGGCTGCTGGGAAGACCTGGCATCCTGATCCTAGTGCTCTGCATATTCCAGCATTGGGACTGATAAGCCCAAGAGCTTGAGGGAACAAAAAACTGGAAAAGCTCCCATTGTTGGAGAAACAAAGGCAAACAAGCCGTTGCTTAAAAATGGCTTAGTACATCTGCTTGAAACTGCTGCTAAAATGCATTTTGAGTTTGTAGTAACCTGTAGTGACATCCTTATATTCTGGCCTAGCAAGTGTGAGTGACCTGGCTAAGTCAGACTAACAAAACTCAGTCAAGCCTCCGCCAACCACTTGGGGTGAAGTGCTTCAGAGCTGTTTGGAAAAAGGCTGCTACATATAAGAAAGTCTGAGGTCACAGGTGAACATTGGGATTAAATGGCCATTATTGTGTTAACAGCAGCTAGTATGCCAAAATGTAGAATGCAACAGAGGAGGGGATGGACATATTCAAACACTCGTAATTTGTGAAGATTAAAGTATCACAAACATCTCATTGCCTGGCTGACAACAGAAATTAACCTTTTACAGCATACTGGATGCCTTGAAATGTAGCCTGCCATGGCCAAAGAGATGGGAGACTAATGTTATTTTTAGTGCTTTTGTGAGAACACAGAAACTTACAGTTGAAAAGTTTTGCTCAAAATATCCCTAGCACTGTACTTCATGAATGGGGAAGAGGGGTGCAAACCAAAAGAATAAGGCTAAAGCATTTTGCTCAGAGTCTTATGTCATTTCTCAATAAAAGAGAAGGTACTTCCAAAAGGCAATTAAAATATCTAAGCAACAGACATTAATGAAGACCTGCCATGTAATTAGAGGTGGTGGTGTACAAGCACTTGGATTTGTTTAAAGATCCAGTCTCTGCTTTCAGTTCTGTGTCCCAGGTAAAAGTATCATTAGTGTTGTGCACTAATTGCAAGTGTTCCACTTGCTGACCCACAATGGAATGATTTGCTGCTCCTTTGTCCTAGCACATGTGAATGTGAAGAGAGCCATGCCTGCCAGGTGTCTGAGAGAACTGAGACTAAAACAGCACTAAAATGAGCTGAGATGTCCTATAAACAATACTGAAGTTTCCCTGATTAACCTGCATAGTTCAAACAGTAATGCTAGACTTTCATGTAAGGTCAAAAAATGGTAGAAGGGAGCTACAGGGAACAACATGAAAAACTGACTTTAACTCCTCTTCTGAGTTCTAGGCAGGCTGTAATTAGGGATGGAGCTAGGTGTGGCCAGAATGTGCTAAAGGACAGAAATGTCCAGGGAACAGGACCTCTGATTACAGTACAAATAACCTGAAATTCCACAGGACAAAGTCTGAGCAGACTTGTTTGTCCTAGGAAAACAGGACCACCTGACTATAGTGGGCTGCTTGAAGGCTTCCAGAAATACTGATGCATTGCATCTCATGTGAACAAGTTCCCTAAGGAATGTTTGCACATCAGAAATTCCTGCCAAGAGCTGAAGTAATGGACAGCAGACAACACACTGAGAATGAAAAACTGCTTGGCTGGACTATACCTCACAAACAGGCATGGCACTTAGTCCTGACTACCCAAAACCATCTGGATTAGTAAAAGAGAGCCTGTGGTAAAGAGTAAAGATCCAGCTGGAGGGAAGGAAGAAAAAAAAAAACCCAAACCAACCCCCATCTAATGATCTTATAGTAAAGTAATAGCTCTGCCTGGATGCTTGGTTCTCCACAGGAGCAAATGAGGTTTTGTTAACCACAAAGGTTCTAGTTGAAACTTGCCATCCATGCCATACCAAAAGTTTTGTGTGTGAACAGAGACATGTACACATAAACTAACTGCTGTGCCTGAATTCCAGAAGGCCAGTGAAGCCTGTTCTTCCCCCATGCTTTTTGTAAAAAAATACAAATGCATCTCTGTGCCTGATGGGCAACACAGTGAATAATTATCTAGTCATATTTTATTTTTTAATAAAGCCATTCCTTGTGGAAAGCCCATACACCTGTGTTATTAGTTGATAATTCATTTGGTTCTGGCATCTTCTGGAAAAGAATTTCGGAAGTATCATGCAAAGCTTGGATTTCCTGTTGATAAATTTTCGAGGAAGAGGAAGTTAAAGATTCTCTATGATGGATCACACCCATTTCCCCAAAGTAGCAGCTGAGCTTGCCTAACCCAGTAATGCTTTTGCTCTGTAGGCAAAATCTGGGTCACAGAGCCCAGGGGCCAGCTGTGCTGTGGGATGGCAGCTGAGTTGTGGTTAGCCTCCAGCTCTGGGTGGCACTCCCACAGCCCTGCCTGGAGCTTGGGGCCATTGCTGCTTCAGTTTACTTTCCATCCCACTTCCCATCCCCTGTGTCCTTGTGGCTGTTTTGCTTGGCACTAAGCAGAGAAGCAGGTGCAAGTATGTGGCAATCCTGCACAGAGATCCATTAGTGCTGTTAAAAATTGTCCTGCACTGCCTCTGCTCCTGCCCTGTTTGCAGGTCCAGCCCAAGGCCACAGCTGTGAGGCTGTGGAGCTCAGCTCTGTTGTCCCCCACAGGCTTCCCCGACTGCAGAGCAGGCTCTGCATGAACTGGAGCTGCCTTGGTTGCATGTGGGGAGCTGCTGGCAATGCTTTGTGACAGCAGGCTGCAAAAATCCCTTCTGCTTGTGAAAAAAGCTGGTGTTGTAGTCAAAATGGGCTTGAACACTCCACTTAGACCTTTAGGTGATCATTTCTAGGGTAAGTGCACTGAGACCAGCTGCTGACAGATCATGGGGCTGAACGTGAGACAAAGCCAGTGCCACAAACCCATCTTGACCCATGGAGATGTGGTTGGAAAACACCCACTGCAGGCTGGCAGCAAAGGCTGTGCAAAATAAACAAGAACAGTAAGGTGGCATGATACAAGGCAAAGTGTCTTCAGAGGGACCTTGCACCAAACCAACCCAAAACCAAAAAAGGAGAAACAGAAAAAACCAGAAAAAACTTGCAACCATGTGTTGAACCATTGCCCAGGTCCAGGCTACAAGAAACTGAAAAACTCTGGGCTGCAAGAGAGTGAGACTTTACCAAGCTACCTGGATTCTTAGCAGATCAAAGAGGATTAATGTGAGATATGAACAAATCCTTGCTGAAAGGGAGGGGAAGGGGCAGTGGAGTAAGTTCTGTAACCAGAAGAAACTGGCTAGTTATCTTTAGAATATCTTCACTAAGCAACATGGCTCCAGTGAACTTTTCCAAACTAAATTTCAGGCCAAATCACCTCAGCTGCTTTCAGCACATCCATTTTCTGGCCACGTCCTCCTGTTTTTCATCATTCAGAAACCCTGCTTGCTGAGGTTTCTGGCTTGTCAGTCTCTCAGCTTAAGGAAATTACAGCTGCAGCTTGAGACACTTCAACAGGCAGTACAGTGGTGCTCAGCACTTCCTCCCCCTTAGTGTGGGGGGTCCATAAGCTCCCCTCTTCAGTTTCAGCACTTTCACTGGGTCCTTCTAGTTACACATCCTGTGGTCCCTTCCTCCCTGCATTTCCTCTCCGTCCAAGCAGCTGGAAGTCTTCTTCCAGGTCCTTCACTCTCCCCCTTTGACTTCAGTACCTCCTTCCTGAGTCTGTTGTTCCTGCTTCCAGCAGGAGGCTGACACTAAAACAGTCAGTGCCCCCAGCTGTGACCACAGTAGCCCTTTCTCTCAAATTCTCTTCAGGGCTTCCCCACAGGTGCCACACAGTTCCTAAGGAATGCTGTATCCATAATTCTATGGATGTTTGTTTCACCAGTGGCTCTGCTTCCCCTCTACACATTGCAGCCACCTATGGAGCAGAAGCACTGTGACCTACTCCCCCTGCACCCAAATCCTTCATAGTGACATGTTTGACAGTGATGATTTCACTATGAAAACCCTTTGTTTTCAAAAGAGCTTTCTCATTTTGCCTTGCTTATTACCTTGTCTTCTGGTCAGCTCTGCCTGTCTTTCTTTCATGGGTCACTGTCTCCTGTGTAAGGCATACTCCCGTTGCTTGTAGGGGCTGCAGGCAACTACTCCCTGTACTAGAGGGATTCAGTTTATTTAGAAAACTTCTGAGTAGGGTGATCTGCAGAGAAGAGGGATTACAGACCTACTGGAAAACTTGGAAGAATCATGTCTGATGGGTGGACAGCCCTGCTGGTTCTAACCTCAGGCAAGTTAGTGCCTGTGCTGTCAACTGCCCTTGAAAGAAGAGAGCTCAGGGTTTGGTAATTTCCCAGTTTTTCACCTTGCTTCCATATGTCTAGCATCACTTGAGTGATGGTCCCCTGCCAAACAGCCTGCTTCCAGCAGGGATACCTGTAACATTTCCAAACAGACCACCACAGCAAGATCTAAAACTAGTCCTCAGATCCAGGAAACCCCAGGCCACATCAGCCAGCATACCCCTACTGTGAGGTATGGCTAAAGCTTCCCAAGCCCAAAGCACCTGCCAGGCCAGGGGTGATATTACCAGACAGTTGCAAATCAACATTTAATTGTAATATTGGAAATGGAGGAACAAAAGAAAAGCCTGAAGATACACATGTACATACACACAGACACTCAGAACAACTACACAGGAGCAGCACGCTCCTGCCCTGGCCCTACGCTCCTGTCACCCTTTCCATCCAACTGCAGCAGTTCTGCCTGGCAGCCCAGCAGCACTGTCTGGCACAGCTGAAAGGGACAGTCCTCTCTTCTCCCTTCCAAGACTTCCTAGCCCTTGCCTTACTTATTCAGCACTGGCACAAGCAGGAGATCAGCTCAGCAATGCAATGACAATCGCTGTTTGAGCAGAGCCCACAGCTGCCACTTCCCAGAGTGGCTGCAAGGGACAAGCACGTGCAGCAGGACCAGCCTTTTGGCTGCAACACAACCCCAAATCAGAGCAAGCCATCCATGACTACACTCTTCAATATCTCTCAAGTCACCCATCTGTTGTGTCCCTGAAATTATGTGTTCCTTCAATCTTTGCTGGCTTTTTTTCAAACCACAACATTTGCAAGACTGCAGTAAAATTGTGTAAGTTGTAAACTTTATTCACTCTACACATGCTGTGTTAGCTCCTTATCTTAGATCTTGCTGGAAGCATTGCATGGAGGCAGTGAGTGACATGACTGCCTGCCTTGGTGCTATACTTTTTCCTAAGGAGGCAGCTACTAATTACACTCAGTCCAGAACACAGGCAGCCTGGTCAGCCACAACCCTCAGGCAGCTGCTTCCCTTACATCAGTCCAAGCGAATACATGGCAGGGCAGTTTGCTGACTTGACAGAAACCAAACCTAACCTAACCTAACCTAACCCAACCCAAGGAAAAGTTTTCCATATGATCCCTGAAACCACAGATAATTAGGAGCATCTCCTTACACACTGTCTCTTTCAGCTGGGAAGGAGCAAAACTGCTGAGAACCTGTCCCTTATAGTGAGAAGGAGAATGTTTTCTACTCTATTTTCCTCCATTCATGGCTGTGTTTGCTCCTTCCACTACTGAAAATAGCCAGGCTGTCCTGAAATACTGAGCAGAGCTTTTTCCCAGAGTTACTGGCTATCCCCAAGGGAAATCATGTGGATTAGTTAGTCTGTGAATTGCTTAGAAGAGAGGAGGAAAAAAAAATTGTGTTAAGAATTGCTTCTTTGCCCAGAGCATCATTGTAAAGTTCTGGCACCCCACCACTCAATGTTGTGATCCATGGGAAACTATATCTCCCTTCACTTTTGGGATAGTTTACTGATTTTTCCAGCCCCATTCCCAAAACTTCTCATTCAGCAAAAGCGTGAGAGGCCAGTGGGTCTGAACAGGAGAGGAGGACTCAGCCACCTCATCTCTCTGCTGCACAGTCCTATTAGCCACATTCTTTGCTGGGCAGAGAGAAAAGAGCAAGGTCTCTTTTTCCCCTCTACCACCCTGCTTTTGGACAAACTCACAGAGAAGCACTTTCTCTCACCTTTGGCTCAGGCCTCAAAGTGCAGGGCATGTTTTATCCCTGTCACAGCACTTCCCTCCTGAATCTCTCCAGCTCCTTCACCTCATGCCCTCAGAGAACCAGACTTCTGTATCGAAAATGTGTCCCTGGTGGTATGGCACACTCCAAGATTATGTCTGGTCATCATCCTTTGCTTTCCTTTGCTCTCTTGGGTAATGCTGGGAACTATCTTTTATTGGCAGAGGTGGATAACAGAAAGGTGATCTCTGATTAGAAAGATACATCAGGCTCAGGGTCTGGAGTCAGGAGGAAAGAGGTGGATGTCAGATGGGATGTAGGTGGATAGGGAAGCTGAGAGCCAAAGAGCAGGCTGCCAGCTTGGAGCTCAGAAATTCCCCACTAAAGCACATGAGATGCAAAAGAAACAGATGCAGGAAATAGCAAGAACAGTGCAGTGACAGCACTCAATTCACAGGGAACAGTCAGCAGCAGGAGGTCTTTCCTGTACTGACAAAGACAACAAAAAGAATCTGATTATTTCTCAGACCAGCAGCAGGCTCTCCCTGCTGCTTTTATGCACAAGTGATGGACAGGATCAGCATCCTTGCCAGGATCTGGAGCAACCAGCATGGGTTCGAAGGCCTGCAAGAGACCCTGCTGAGGTAGAGAAGCTGAAGTAACCCTGCTGTAGCAAGCATTCTCAGGACACAATGCAGTGGACAGAAACTGTGTTTCCTTCATGGAGGAGAGGAGCTTGCACTGTATCTGCCCATGTCTCCTAGCATAGACAGGCAGAGACAAAGTGTGACACTGACCTACTGGCCTCTGAGGCTGCCTTGGCTCCTCCTGAGCACGTGCCATTCCTCTCTGTCATGATTTAACCTTGCATCCAAGCATCACACAGCTCACTCCACCCACCCCACACTACCCACTGGGATGGGGAAGAGAACTGGAAAAAGGTGAAATTGGTGGGTGGAGATAAGAACAATTTAATAACAGAAATAAAGTAAAATATAATAATAATAATAATAATAGGAAAAAAGGAATTAAACCCAAGATAAACAAGTGATGCACAATACAATTGCTCACCACCTGCTGACTGATGCCCATCCCACTCCCAAACACAAGAAAGAAACAAGCAGAGGAGGGGAGCAGCACCACACAACTGATGATGACAGGGCAGGAGCAAGCAACTCAGGCTGAGTCAGCTAGCTTCAGCCAACATGAACACAAACACTCCCAATGCACCCTCATCATCTCAACTCCCTCCTCTACACAAGATGCAGCTTACACAATCCAGCACCAGTGACTCCCTCTCCTGCCCTTCTGTAGCTTCAGCTCTCAGGGCCCTGAATGCACAACAGGCCTTCACTGTCCAGAGCAGCCTCACCTGTGGTTTTTCCCAAAGCCCCTGCCCATGGGGTCTGGGGAGGGTGTGTTTGCATTTAAGCTCAGCCCAGAGTTCCCAGGTCTTGTCTGAGCTATGTTAGAGGAGTAGTAGTCCCTGTGCTTTGTTGATCTTAACCTGCAGGCTGGTTTATCAGCCAGACCTCAGGCTTGCCTTGCCTTATCACCACAGGCACACCTGGCAATCACTGGGCCTGATCCCAACCCAGTCTGACTGCAAGCAACCTCATCACCATGAGCTTGTCCAGCTATCTCAATTCTTGGTCAAATCCACACGCTGTGCCAGGCCTGTCTCTCTGTGCCTCACACTATGCCTCAGGCTCTCTGTGGTCAGTTACTGTGGGAATGGGCCATGCCCAATGAGGGCCCTGGCTGCTGGCTTCAGGAACAGCCCCTCACAGCTCTCCTTGTCCCAGTGTGCAGCCAGCCCTTACTGCACCCTGACATCAGCTCTCCTGGTATGACTGCCAGGACAGCTGCACCATGAATGGCATCAGGGAACTCAACTCGTTTAAAAATAGCTGTGAGGAAAATGCTATCAGTTACTTTTACCTGCACTGCTTCCCCAGCACATGTGTGTGAAATCCCAGAAATGGCATATAGGCACCGTTAACATAGAATAAAAGCAACAGAAGCTGGGGACTACTTAAGACTGCTGCCAAGAATGAGCTCTATCAGGTTAGATCTGGCTCCACTACCCAGCTCAGAAATTCATCTCAGAGCAGCTTCAATCAGATGTGTCAGCCAGAAGCCTCTCATCTTACTGCATGTGCCTGCCATATCAGCTCTCACTGAGATCATACAGTTAGAGCTTTGCTGATTTCCAGAACACAAGACCCTGCTAAACCTGCAAGGGTTTTTCTGCAGGGCTTTTTCCTCAACAGCTCTGTTGCTCCTGATTACATCTCAATGTCCCAAGACTTTATGTATCTTCCTAAGACCACGGGTCCTAGGTTCCCATTACAAGGAATTCTATTGTCTACCTTAATATCTGTGGATAATGTGGAAATGAGTGAAGAAAGCCTTTAAATTTAAACTGGAAGTTGTGTGGTCCAGATATTAGTACATTTAGGAGTTTCATTTAGTGACAAGCTGGTGCTGCAGAGCAACCTCTTTTCAGAGGTAAGGAAATCCCAATGCATTCCATCTCTGTAATACCATGCTACTGATTAACTTCTGGTGTTGTTCTCATCCTCCTGAACCTCTCATTGCCCTACAGTCGCCTTTTTTTTTTTTTCCTAAAGCATGAAACAGACTATATGTCATTGGCTTTTAGTTCACAGCACAACTATATTTTTTCCTATTTTTCTTGCATTATAACTGAATGATTTTCTAGCCAACACCCTACTGCTTCTAGGCAGGTAATACAGCAGTTAAGGGCCCTGACATCATCTTTGCTCTGAAGTAACAACTTCTCTACCTTGATTACTGCTTCATGATGCCTTGATTAGTGCACAGCCAAGTAACAGCTTCTTGAGAGGTCTCCCCTGATTAAATCAGTTATGAAGAATCTGAAGGCGTGGATGAAGTCACTCGGTCTTTCAGCCCGGAGGAAACTGAGGGGACCTCATCCCTCACTGTGATCTTCAATAGCCTCAGGAGGGGAAGCATAGGGGCAGGTACTGATCTCTTCTCTTTAATGACCAATGTCAGGACCCGAGGGAATGGCCTAGAGCTGTGTCAACTGAGATTACAGTTTGATATTAGAAAAGAGTTCATCACCCAGAGAGTGTCTGGGCACTGGAACAGGCTGCCCAGGGAAATGGTCACAGCACTAGCTTGACAAGAGCTCAGGAAGTGTTAGGACAATGCTCTCGGGCACATGGTGAGACCCTTAGGGATATCCTGTGTAGGCCCAGGAGCTGGACTCGATGATCTCTATGGGTCCCTTCCACCTCAGGACATTCTGTGGTTCTGTAAAGCATTTCCAAATCACGGTTCGTTTGTGCCAGCGTACCAGAGCTGGTGCTCTGAGGTCGGCTGCTGGAGCAGGTGATGCCTGTAAAGGCTGCTCCGAGCTTTTCCCCCGGCAGCAGATGACCCACGGCAGGCACTGCCCCATTGCTATTCCAAAGCGCCCTTCTCTCGGTCCGGGCCCGCAGCGGCCCCAAAAGGAGGGGCACGGCCGAGCAGGGCGCTGCGGGACGGCCGTAAGCGCTGCCAGCGCACGGGGGGCTCGGGGCGTGCAACGTCCGATGTGCGTAAGGCGATGCCGTGACCCCCGCC